>QAXK01002645.1:0-11200 GCA_004335735.1 Chlorella sp. KRBP | reverse complement strand
GATTGAGTTCAACGTGCAGGCATGCACACCAGCCAAAAGTAGGCACTTTGAAACAGCGCCATTTCGCAGCAAACCACCCTTTCTGCCTGCCACCAGATCACTGCCGAGAGCCCGTGGGAGCCTGCCTGCTGTTGTGCTAGCTCTATCAAGGTATGCTGCTGGCTGTATGCACAGGATGTGTCAAGCTGCAGCACAACTCCAGGAATTACCAGCTACCCCAAGTGGAGGCTGTGGAGTCCACTGGCCTGTGGCATTGGGTGGCACCAACGGCTGCTGCAAGTGGTGACAATACAGAAGCCAGCACAAGGGTGCCTTCGGCTCCCAAGCCAAGAAGTAGTGGCTGGAGACCCTCCTCAAGTGACAGGTGTGATCCTGGATCATATGTACAGAGCTGCAGCAACGGCGGTATGCCTGAGGTGGTCATCAAAATCATGGCATATAGCACTTTATCGAATCAGCATTTTGAGTACCGACCTTGAATGCACCCAGGCATGACGTGCTCGTCCAGTTGGTACATGACGAAACAACTACGTAAACCGTGTTCATTTCCGTCGTCGAGCAGGACTCGCCTGCATAGACCAAAATCTGCTGTTGACGTCAGACTGCAGCAAACGAGGCTGAGCACTGATGCCGTTGCTACACCTACAGGTGGCAACTGCACACTGCTGGTCAGCTGAACAGCAGCCACACCACCAGCTGGCTCGCCTTGCTGTCCATCCATTGCTGTGCTGTGCCTCGACCGATAGCCTGCGTAGTCAAACACTTTGCCGCGATCTATACGACTCTTTCTCTGTTTTCTGCAGCATGCCAGCTGCAATGCAGTCACAGCAGCAGCAGTTGCATGCCAGCAGTGACGCCCTTGGTCCGCAGCAGCTGTGGTACTTCGCATATGGCAGCATGTGCAACCTCGTGAGCCTCAACCGGCGGTCTCTGTATCCTGCAGCATCATATCCTGCGGCACTACCTGGCTACAAACTGGCCTTCCAATTGGGTGAGATGCTGCGGCACCAGCTGGTGATGCCCCTGAAACATGCGCCAGTCCCTGCATCGTCCCTTGACGCGTTTCACACCGCAGTCCAACCCCAGACAACCCAACCAAGCCTGCTGCTGTTGTTCCCGCCGATACTGCTCTTGCTGATGCTGTTGTTGGCTGATTCTGCTGCGCACACAGGTGGCATGGCGAACATCGTCGCTGATCCCAGTTCCACCTGCCATGGCATCCTGCACCTCGTCACTGAGAAGGAGTTTGCCGCCCTGAAGGAGATCGAGTCAAACTACGAGACAATCCAGGTCCCTGTCACACCCTACCAGCCCATCAGCAACAGCAGCAGCAGCAGCGCTGGTGCAGAGCTCTGCCAGAGCGCACATGCCCTGGCTACAGCAGCCAAGGCCACAGCTGCAGCAGTGGCTTGCGGCAGCGCTGCACCTGGCGCTACGACAGCAGGAGCCCCCACTCCACCAGACAGCATCCAGCCCCCTGCAGTGCATGCTGCTGGGGCTGGTGTTGAGGCCAGGTCCACACAGCAGGCTGCTGCTGTGCCTGGCACCCCCATCACTGCCACAGCCTTCATTGTGCAGCCCTCAGCCATAGCAGCCATGCTGCAGGAGCACCCAGAGTGGGCCAACTCCCAGCCCTCTGACCGCTACCTACGCATCATTGCAGCAGGGCTACAGCACTATGGTGCTAACACGGCCTGGATTGACTGGATCTCAGCACAGCCCTGCAAACATGGCCGGCAGCCACATGAGTATCTCAAGGTCCCTGCAGCTCAGGACACACCACAGCAGAACAGCCCTGGGCAGCAGCAGCAGCTGGCAGGCGGGCAGCAGAGCCAGCAAGGGGTGCGCGCAGAGGCAGTCCTCCCAGTGTTTTCAATGCAGCAGCTTGCACAGCATGAGGGGCACCTGGCAGACAACAAGGCCGTGTTTGCTGTAGGGCCAAAGGTGGTGGAGCTGGACATCTCCTCCAAACCCACCACCCCATTTGCAAACATCATACAGAAGCACTTTGCTGGCAAGCAGGTGGGTGACGGGGTTTTGCCAGCTGGGTCCAACCACAAGCACTGCGACTGTTTGACAGCAGTGCATGCAGAGACACTAAGTTCCGGTGCTCCATCCATCCTCTAGCACCCAAGCAGGCGACACATGCACCATGCACGCTCCAAAAGCACTGCATGCCTTGTTCGACAGCCAGCAGAAGACTGCACTGTTGTCCTTTGTTGATTTATGACGAACCATGCCGTTGTGCTGTGCGCCTGCAGGTTGCATTCCACATGTGCATGATGTTGCAGGAGCCCCGGCTGCCATCAATCAGCACACCTGCTGACGTGTGCAAGGAGCACATTGAGTGGGCCGAGGACATGGTTTGTGAGTACATGGCTGGCCATGGCTATGTGGCACGACAGGTTGGGTGGCTGGCAGGTGATGATGTGCAGGGCAGTAGTGATGCTGCCGCTGAGGTGGTCAGGGATGCTGAACAAGCACTCCATGAGGAGGATGAAGCCAGCACAGCACCCGACAGTGGTGTGATGAGGTCGTGATGGTTGACGGCAAGGCTGTCAGCTTGTGTGTCGGTACCAGCTTGTAGCTGCTCTGTCCTTGGTGAGTCTGGAACAACGTTTGAGCACAGGTTAGCCATTCTGCAGTATCCCATGTACGGGTTGTGTTCTGGGAGAGTGACCTCTGTGGATGTCAGCCCTCTGAGAATGTAAGTAAGTTTGAATGTGATGCTCTCGCCTGAACCACCACCTGCTGATCCACCTCCTGCAGGAGTGTCTTGCCTTCAAGTGAAGACTAGCCCAGAACGGTCCCCGATATCATAAGACCATGCAATTGCGAGACATGCGGAGCCATGGACTTGTATCGACCCTTGTCGGGCCGTTGAGTCATCACGACTTTGAACGGTCAGCTGAGCTCGTCAGTTCTGCTTCGTATGCTCGCTCGTCAGGTCGTCGACCACCTTAAATACTGAGAGGTTGTCAGGACAAATAACTCAACTTCAACTGCCACACACAGCTGCTTGTGGATGAGAAGTCAAGCAATGACAGCTCCTGACACAGCAGTCACTGTAGACCTCACTGCAACTCAGTATGTCATCCTTTCAGAGTGAGTGTGCTTTGTGTTTGAGACAGTGTTTGAGATCGCATGTTCCGGCTCTGACCCAAGGCATCATGCACGAGGGGCCTTGCACACCTGCATCAGCTGCTGCCGCTGTTGGGACCTGCTGTGAGCAGTTGTGCAGGAAACAGTTGAGCAGCCCCAGAATGCTGTCATCACTGTTTGAAAATGCAGGAACCAACGCAAGAAGGCAGCTCTTGCATACACAAAAGATGCTTACAGCAAACTACGAGCAGAGAATGAGACTCTGCTGCAGCAGCTCGAGGAGTCAAACAGGGAAAGCTATCAAGTCAGCGAGCAGTACAGACAGGAGATGCTGGCAAAGAACCAGAAGATTGCAGACCTGCAGTCACAGCTTCAGCAGGTAACACTCTTGCTGCAGCAGCAGTCATGTGGTGAGGAGTCTGCCAACTGATGACAGGCTTCACAGACAATTTTTTGCAAGGCAATGTGGGATTGCTGTCACGTGATTGTCTACGTTCCTACTCTAGTCTAAATAATATACCCGCAGAGCTTCCAGATGGGTTTGCAGCTGGGCAGGCTGCCCATTAACCGATCAACCAGATTTGTCAGTTGGGTTGGCTGCAGCTCCCTGCTCTCACTCACCAAACACGGGTGTCTCTTGCCACCCATGGCCGCAGATCCAAGCCGTCCACAATGAACGCAGAGAGCAGCTCCAGCATGCAGCAGCCACGCGGGAGATGGAGTTACAGTCAGAGTTTGAGGGGCTGTCCAATGAGATGATGGAGCGGATAGAGCAGCTGCAGGGAGAGGTTCAGGGTCTGCAGGAATTCAGGCAGCACAAGGTGAGAGCAGTATACTTTGCGCTGTGCTTTCAAGTGCGCTGTTTCTATCAGCAACAGCACTGTGCGATAGGCAGGAAGCAGCAGCTACCCAACTGAGGCATCTGTCCGAGACTGAAGCACCATCAGCTCTTGCAGCTGCAACTTACCCAATGAACAGCTTTGCAACAAGACTGTAGAGAGGCAGCCATGTGAGCTTGAGGCAGCAGTGCATGAACGTCATACATCAGCACATGAGTGAGGTCGACCATGTAACATGCAACCGGCTTTGAGGTGTTGTGGCAGCCGTCACACCTGGGCTGTTGCAACCACATCTGGATCAGGCTTGGGACTGCCAGTGACCAGTTTGCTGTTCACGCCCACCAGGCCGAGACTGAGGCGGCCATGTCAGCATTGCGTGAGGAGGCTGTGGGCTTGCGAGAGGCTCTGGATGCACAGCGCACACAGCTGGAGAGGCACTACGCAGGACTGCATGCAAAGATGCGCAAGGAATATGAGCAGGTGTGGGGGGGCCATGCTCGCCTTCAAGTTGCCCAGCAGCAGCACTGGACTCAGACAACGCAGTTGGGGCACAGTGCGGGAGTCATCCCTTACACCTCTGCAAACAACAGGATGCTTACAAGCACCGGCATAAGAGTGTCTCCTGTCCTGCAGAGCCTGCGCACCCTGGTCTGCATTGTGATGACGTCAGCACTGTCGCCAACCAGCACAATCCCTTCCGAAGCTGGGGCCTGGTTGGGCCAACGCCCCACGCCCCAGCTTGTGTGACACGTAAGTGTGTGCTGTCCACCTCCTGCTTGTCCCCCACAGAAGCTGGAGGAGTTGAAGCGCTCCCAGGAGGAGGAGCTGGAGGACAGGCTGGATGCAGGTGTCAAGCGCATCCTGGCAGCAAACAGGCGGCTGGCTGAGGAGCTCAGGCTGCATGTCACGGTGAGAAGTGGAACACGGTTTGAGAGGCCCCTGGGCAGAGTAACTCCATGCCGGGACTCGTTCAGGCCTTGAACCTCAAGGACTGCAGCCGGCGTGGGCCGCACCTCACAGCACCACCGTGACCTTCTGCAGGCTGTGCGTTTTGGATGATCTCCGCAGCACTCAACATGATTGCTTTGCTGGTGGCTGCCTGTTGAGCGTTGCGTATGCTGACAGACGGGATGTGCCGCAACATCTGACTCATGCACCACCTGCTTTGTGTCCCCTGTGTCCTGTGTGTCCGCCCCTTCAGGAGTCTGATGCTCTGCAGTCTGAGGTGGCTCTGTTGACGGCCGACAGGGCCAGACTGACCAGAGAGGTGAGCTGAGCTCTGCAGCTGGCACAGTTGAGGAGAAACTTCAGCCTGACTTTGTTTTAGCGAGTTGCATGTGATACTGTCCTGGCATCTAAACTGCCATGGCTCAGACCATACGGCAGGGCTTACCACAGCACAGCCTGTTGAATAGCAACAGTGACGGTCACTGCGAGGCACATAGTTCTACTGCTTTAATTGAGCCAGTGTGCAAGCACAAGACTCTCGTGACACTTGCCCTGCCGGAGACAGACAACGCCCTGGTTGGTGCAAGTGGTTGCCAGCCGGCAGTCCAGGCTCTCAGCAGCACTGCAACATCTGCACGGCTTGTGTCACACTGTGTGCGCTGCCACTGCACCACCCAGGTGAACCTCAAGTGTGAGCTGGAGGCGGGGTGGGCGTTGAGGGCAGGGCAGCAAGCCACTGCACTCAAGGAGGCCCAGGCCAAGGTTGCAGCCCTGGAGCACAGCCTGCAACAGGTGCGGCCTCTCACTACTTGCCATTCGGCACCGTGCCCCAAAGCCGTGGGCTGCCCCACAGTGTCACACAGCAGTGCTGCATGCCTCTCTGACTCAGGTCTCGTAGACCCCAACCATTAGTCCACTGTCGTTGGTTGTGACAGCCACAGAGCTGCCAGTCATGTGTCCCCGGGAGTCCAGTCAACAGCCGAGCTGACTTTATTTCAAGCTCGCACTCTACGGAAGACAAAGAGGTCGAGCAGAGCTGATGCATCAAGGACGGACGTGCCAGCCTAAACAGTCATGCTGTGGAGTGTGTGATCTCATCACCATGCCATATGTCCCACATTGCCATCGCAGGTGCTGTCGGACTTCGCCGCCGAGCGTGCGTCAGTAGTGTCTGCCGCCACAGCTCAGATCAGCGCAGCAGGTAGTGAGGTGGAAGCGCTGCGGCGGCTGTTGCGGCTGAAGGGGCGGGAGCTGCAGCAGCTGCGACACCTGGCCCAGGAGGTGCTGCTGCAGCGCAGTGAGGTGGAGATCTTCCTGCTGTCCAGCCTGCACCAGGTGCGCTGCGTTGATGACACCCGCCCTTGTGCACAAAACACAAGGGGCTGCTGCTGCTGGCCTGTTGCTGACAACCCTACATGCATTTGGCGTCACCTTTGGCGGTTGCTTCAGCAGGGAGACCACTGCCACAGGGGACATGGGTTTGCATTGTGTGCAACATGGGAGGTGCTCAGGGTGAAACAGGTGCCTCAGCAGTGTCGCCAGCATCAGGGCAAATGATGCACATGCCTCTTGTGGCTTGCTGGCAGACTCTCAAGCAACATGTGTGCATGTTTGCAAAGAAACAGGTTGAGGCCGTGTGGCTGACTGTCTGTATGTGTGTTGTTGCTGCTGCAGGTGAGGTTGGCAGTTGAGAAGGAGCGGTCCTGCAGCCACCAGGACAGTGCAGCAGCCGCACATGCACACCAGCAGCAATCAGCAGGGGCATCTGACAGCGCAGGCGTGGCTGAGCAGTCAAGTGGTCCTTGTACGGCAGCAGCGCGCGACGACACCAGCAGCAGCCAGCCGCACAGCCAGCTACACCAAGGCAGCAGAGCAGCAGCGAGTGCAGCAGCAGCAGCAGAAGAGCTGACCATGTCGCAGTCACCAGCGCCAGGCAGTTTGGATATCAGGGACCTCAGCTGGGTGGACCGGGAGCGTGTGTTGCGGCTGCTGTTTGCCAAGATCAACGGCCGGGCGGCAGAGAGGCGGGCGGCAGCATTGCCTGCACACATGCCTGGGGCTGACATGCATCCAGCGGCAGCATGCGTTGCAGAGGGGGCCAGTGATGGCGAGCAGTAGTCAGCAGCTAGTGCTCAACAGCGCCGGACATTGTATAGCCTCCTTCACAGGGAGATGGTCCGATCTGTTGTTGGAAGACTGGTGTTATGCCATGGCATGGCCAATGATCGACTGCCACAGGCCATGACGTCTTGCAGTGACTTGCTTTCACACGTCCCACAGCCCTTGCGATTGCCTGGAGGGCCAATGCCTGGTTTGGAGCCCAGCTATTGTGACAGATCACTGGTACTGGTCACGGGGCACACACAGAGTCTCCTGTGGCAGTCCTGATGCGTTTTCTGAAACTGATGCCAGCTTGACACTATCTGCTGTGACACTGGACAGGGCATGACTTGTCACATGAAGGGCACATCACATGAGGACTGCATGTCCTGAGACATGTCACAAGTCGGGCCCGGCACCAGCCACAGAGGCAACAATGTGCTGCCAGCACTACGTGGCAGTCCACCCAGCAACATGACACAACGACCATCACTCTCTCTCACTCTCCTATTCATCCCGCTGATCAACAGACACCCTCAAACTGCCAGTCCTCGGAGGCAGTGTGTATTGCTTCCCGGCCCGTCAAAACAACCTGCACACATACTTTGTGTCAACAACGCACTCGGCCGCAACGGTCCAATACCCAGGGTAGCTGCAACAACAGCCTGCTGCACTTCGAACCACGCCGTCTGCTCACAACGATACACACACCAACAGCCATGTGCTGACAGCTGTATGCACACACGCCACAACACACACCAACATTTATAGGACGACTGCCAGCTGCCATATGGATGCAGCGGCAACAACAAGTGCTCCATAGCGGTGAGCCCCGGTGCACGAGAACCGCAGGGTTTATTCGCGGGCCTTCTTGCGCAGCTCCTCCAGCTCCATGTCAATGGCATCCTTGACTGGCCGCCCCTCTGGCAGTGCTGCCACTGGGCCGTTGCTGCTGCTGCCAGACGGCAACATGCCCTGCTTCAGGGCAGCAAGCTCGTCATCGACTGTACCGCTCTCAAGCTGTACGGCAAGCAGCACAGCGGGTTAGGGCAGCGGCAAGAGCACAGGACAAGGGTGAGGACTCAGCGTAGGACACTTCTGCTGATCTGTATCGCAAATAGCTCAATACAGTCCAAACCGCACCAGCCTTCAGACTTTCTGTAACCACATGTGCACTTTGCCATGTCGCACGCGCCAAAGCAGAGTCCCACAGCCCATAAACTGCACCAGCCCTCGCTGCCACACAGCAATGGTTGAGTCACCTGCCAAACCCAGTGCATCTGCACAGCCCCAATGCCTCTTCAGTTTGCACACAGCGGCCAAGCAGCCACACGCACACCCACCTGTGCAAACTTGCCCTCCAGGCCATCACCAGCCACCAGCATGGTCACTGCCTCACTCTCAGCCTCCATAGCCATCACCTGAGGTCACACAAAGCCACACATGACAATACACACCACGTTGTACAGATGTTCCCGCCAAAAAACAGGTTGGGAAGTTGCCTACACAACAACTTGATGACAGGCCTGCATGCGCTAAAACACCTTGAACGCAAGCAGCTCTAAGCCTACACCCAGGTCATGCATCGTTGCTACATGCGCCACGTCTCCGCCCTCCACATGTGCGCTCCTCTCCGCCCCCACTGCCACATGACGCCTCTCCACCCCTCCTCACGCCCCCCACTCCCGGCCCTCACCTTCTCCTCCATCTTGTCAAATGCCACGACTGCGTTGCTGGTGTTGAGGCTGCCCATCATCTCCTGCACCTGCTTGCTGGTCTTGGCACTGGCTGCACGCGCCTTCAGCGTGTCCTTCTTGCTGCGCGCCTCTGCCAGCTTACCCTCCAGCACACTGCACACAGCAAGCAGCAGGTGCACACACTTCAAGGGTCACATGATGGTCACATGCGCGCAGGGTCAGATCAATGGCACTTGGGGTGGCCATGACCAAGCACAGCAGCACGGAGAACGTGTTGTCACTGGCTGTGGCCCCTTGCAGCGCGCTGGATCTGGCTGCATATCTACTGCCAGCCCATGAGACAGCAGTCACGCCTGCGGCTGCTGCAGACAGCTGCAACTGCTGCAGAATGGCAAGGCGCTCACCGTGTGTTGGCAATTAGCTGGTCCACCGCCTTCTGCTGTGCCTCCAGCTGCATCTTCATGCTGTCTGCTTGCTCCTGCAGCATAAAAGCAGCACACATCGTCACACAATAGCACATCCCCAATCATGTTGACGTCAGTCACATGTTGAAACAGCCCCATGGGATTGACCACACATAAGTCACTGCTCGCTGTGCGCCGTGAAGGTCCTGTCAGCTGGTCACACAGTCACGTGTGCGTGTGTGAGGGGGGGGGGTGTCACAGGTTGCCAAGGGTGATCACCTGGTAGGCCTTGCGGCGCTTGAGTGCCTCGCGCGCCAACTCATCTTCACCCTTGCTCACAGCTAGCTCAGCACGCTTCAGCCAGTCATCCTGCGCAAAACGACACCAGCAGCAGAACAGCGGCAGTGACAGTGTCAGTGCTTGCCAATCACAATGGTGGCAACTGCTCCGACAACACCAGCTGTACGGCGAGTGCTGCCCATCTGCTGTCCATGCCAGCTGTCCATGCCAGGTGCCCATCCCAAAGTCTGAAGCCAGATTTGAGGGCATGATCGGCTCACAAAAGCAAAGCCCATGTAGGCTGAGTTGCTGACAGCACAGCACATGTGGTGGATGCAGGCTGCTGCGGTTGTCATGCATTACTGATACTCACAGCTGTTGCCTGTGCCTGCTTGAACTTTGCCTCCATCTGCTTCTGTGAGGCCATGACCTGCAGCAGCGACAGCAAATGTTGAGTGTTGGTTGACTATATAATGACATATGGCATGTGCATGCACCCTGTTCGGCATGGATGTAGCAACACCACAGGCCAACAGCAGCTAGGGCAACAAGGCCACCCTGGCAGGCATGTCTGCATGCACACCACACCTGTGCTGAAGCCTGACGCATCTTGATGAGATCCTCTTGCATCTCGTTCACGACCTGATCCAGAAGCTTTTCTGGATCTTCGGCTTGGGTGACTGCAGGTACAAGGTCAACAGTTGTGGCTGGGTGTCTACTACGGTAGCCTGGCGGAAGGACGGGCGCTAGGAACACAAGCACTCACCAATCTGGTTCGCATATGACTGAATCACGCGCACAGCGCGGGAGAACAGGTTTGCCTCTACCACAACAGCTCCCCTAGCACGAGCCGATCCACGCCTGCTGAGCACGGGTGCACGCAGTACCAGCTGCTGCTTGAAACCAAACATAGAGCTGCTGCATTTCTGCGAGCACGGTGCGCCCCTGAGAGCCTGCATGCTGGGCAATTGAGTTGCTGAACAAGTAAAAGCTGAGGGGTGGCACCAGGTGTAGTGCGAACTATAGCTGCAACGTGCAACGCAACCTTGGAAAAAGATACGCATTCAAGAGCGTATACAGGCATCAGTGCCTCACACGTTTGCTAAGGACAGCTATGCAGTGCAGCGGTTTAGGACGGTCGGGCAGGGAGCCACCTTTTCAATATTAAAACGCTCTGAAAGCTTGCAGTTGCCTGTTTTGTTCTTTTGGAAACTCAGATATGCAGGCAACGTGCTTCTAAAAGTAGTGCTGTTCTGTCTGATCAACAACAGTGTGCAAGCCAACTGTGCAAGCCTTGTGCAAGCTATCCACATCCACATCGGAGACGATCTCATATCAAACTTTCAATAGCATTACACCTTACTGTCATTCACTCCAGCTTTCGTTCAGTCATACCAAGGACATAGCTCAGCTCAGCCTCGGGCCTGGTGGTCCAACTGCAGACAAATCGCAGCAGCGGATCGCAGCAGCTGTAAACGCATGTCAACGTGTCGGGGCCACTTGTTTGACTCCTGAGGTGTTACACCAGCCAGCAGCATGTCAGCACGCTGGAAGAAGAAGCTGCTTGGGGACTATGTTGCTGAGAAGCAGCATCAAGCTCAGTCAGACGCATCCCTGCAGCAGACCAACAGTCATGCTGACAACACAACACAGGTGAGGAGGTCTTAAGTAATCTGAGCCATCAATGTTTGTTGCACAAGGCAACCTGGATCCATGTCAGCCTCATGTATGCGGCTGAGAAGGAAACCTTTGCTGTTTGTCGGCGCAGGCAACCAGCCATGACGTCACAGCAACTGCCAGCAAGCCACCTGCAGCAGACACACAGCAGCAG
>QAXK01002644.1:0-11352 GCA_004335735.1 Chlorella sp. KRBP | reverse complement strand
GGACAGGTGCCGCACGGCGCTGGCGGCAGCACAGGGGCATTGGAACGCACTGCAGGTGGTGGGGGGGGTTGCAGAGGCGCATCATCACCATCATCATCATTGCATGGCGTTCACGACAGGTGTCATGATGCTGCAGCCGTCACAAAAGATGGCAGTCCTTGCACCGGTGTGAGTGTTGTTGTTGTTGTTGCATCAGCCGTCGCTGAGATGGCGCTTGGCATGAGTGTGTGTGTGTTGTCGCCAGCTTCACATCTGGCGCGGCCATCTCTGGCAAGCAGATGAGCACTTAGGAAAGCAACACAGGCAGCGGTGGAGCACAGGGAAACAGCCAGGCGCCGAGGCACACAGGCATGAAAAAACGTGCGTTGCGTTGGTGCTGCGCGGGTGTGTGCAGGTGTCTGATGTGGCCCTGGCGCAGCTCCAGGACATGGGCTATACCCTGGAGGAGGGCAGGAGGGCGCTGCGCATGAGCGGGGGGGACATGGAGCAGGCGACCACGCACATTGCAAAGGAGAGGACGGTGAAAGAGGTACGCGGGGGGGCGGCGGGGAGCGGGCTTCAGCAGCCAACTGCACACCGCCATGCCCTGGTGTATGACGAGTGAGGCAAATCGCGTGTGCACGGTGCCACGCTGTCGGCACACATCGCATGCCCTGAGAAGCGCATAGACAAGCAGGGGGCCTGCGTGCTGCCTGGTGGGTCTTGCAGCGCGTGCGTGACAACAACACTGGCGGTGAATGCATGCGCTGGCCTGGGCTGGTGCTTAATCTTTCCTCGCTGCTGATCCGTGCTGCCTTGGTTGCCGCGGCCGGGCCGCCTCGTTTGCAAGCTCGAACACACAAACACACTGCGTGGGCGCTGCATGCACTCTGTGCTGCCGAGCATGCGTGAGAAGCATTCGGTGTGCGTGCTGCGCTGCATGTATGCCCTCTGCGCTGCCGGGCATGCGTGAGAAGCATTCGGTGTGCGTGCTGCGCTGCATGCATGCCCTCTGCTGCTGCAGAGCATGCGTGAGAAGCGGGACAAGGACGCGCTGCGCTGCGTGCATGCCCTCTGCTGCTGCAGAGCATGCGTGAGAAGCGGGACAAGGACGCGCGGTGGCGGGCGGAGCGGGCGCAGTACGGGCGCCTGGCTTCTGGCGATTACATGGACGTGACCATGGTGGACCGTCTGGAGAGCCTGGGCTACAGCAGGTGCGGTGCAGGTGCAGATCAGCCGAGGGCGCAGGTTGTGGTGGGGAAGGAGGTGGGGCAAGCTGGGGTGGCATGGGGTTGGTGGTGGGGGAAGGTGGGGTGGCATACACAGTGTACTACAGTTACAGTCAGCACACATGTGTGGCGTTGGTGGTGGGCTGTGCCATATGGGGGGAAAATGGCGTGTCGGACGCTGGGCTGGGACGAGAAGCAGCACCCACCATGCTGCGCCCGCCACACGCACGGCCTCATGTTGTGCAGGGAGCTGTCGGCGCTGGCGCTGCGCCTGCGTGACAACGACTTAAACGGTGCCCTTGAGTACCTGCTGGGGGAGCGCTCGCACGCCATGCTTGTGCAGCTGCTGAGCATCATGCAGGGACTGGTGCAAGTGCGTGTGGGTGGGGCAAAGGGGGGCATGCTGCTGTGGTGTGCAGGCTTGCTGCTGTTCGCGCTGCCGCACAGACGCACGCTAACCCTTTACGCACCCTTCCCTGCGCAGGAAGCCAAGGCGCAGCGTTCGCAGCAACCCGACGGCGCGGCGGCCTCGTCCTCCTCCGCCGCCAGCCGCCCACCCCGCCGCTCCGCCGCGAAGCTCCGGCCCGACCGCTTGCTGCGCGCCGAGGCCGCGGCTGAGCTCTCCAAGGCCTTTGGTGAGCTCATGGGTGCGCCCGGTGCGAGCGGAGTTCCAGCCGCGCTCGGTGCCGCTGCAGCGTCCTCCTCTTCATCAGCGGCAGCACGCTCTCTTCCGTCGGACGAGGAGGTGCTCATGGCGCTGCACAGCACGGTGCTTGCGCTGGCCGCGCCCAAGCCGAAGCGCAAGGCGCGGGCCGCGGCGGCGGGTGCCAAGAGCCAGCCCGCGAGCGGCGGCAGCAACGGGTCGGCGGGCGAGGAAGGCGCACCCAAGCGCCGCGCGACGCCTGGAGGAGCTGAGAGCGACGACTCGTGGGTGGTGGTGGGGGGCGGCGCTGGCGCGTCGACGGCTGCGGCGACTGCGGCGAGCGACGCGGCGTTGGCGATGCAGATTGACGCGGACCAGGCGGCGGAGGCGGCCGCAGCTGTCGAAGAGGGGGAGGACGATGACGACGAGGAGGACGAGGAGGAGCGGGAGGGGGAGGGGGAGGAGGACAGGGCGAGTGATGCAGAGATGGAGGGCGAAGTGCGAGCGTCGCTGCAGTCGGATGCGATGGCGAGCTACGATCTGGACGTGACGGAGGAGGGCGAGCTGATCGCCACGTACAGCGCAATGGTCGCCAGCGCGCAGCAGGCGCACGCACACTAGCGCTATGTTAGTGCGGAGGGGAAGAGAGCTTGGGTCTTTTCTGATGCGCTGTGCACCCAGTCCTTTTTGCGCGCGTCAGCCGGCTGCACCAGGGCGCAGCCGGCTGTCTGCTTTTTGTTCTCACTGTGCCTTCCTGCAGCCACCCTGCGCGCTTGGCTGCAAAGTGCAAATGGAGACCGACGAGGCACGGGTGCACAGGCTCTCTGCCAGGTTCCCATCTGGCTGAGCACTGTAGATTCATGCGAGCGGCATACAGAATGCACGGGGAGAGCCAGGGCTATTTGGCATCACAGGCACGCACAGCCTCGCCACCATCACGGGAGACACGCGTGTGGATAGTGACGCATGACGAGAGCATAAAGCACGTCAGCCAGGGAGCTTGCCCTATACTCTGTCCGTCACATTGGCTTCCCAGTGCACCCACATCCACGATAACGGGGCATGCTCAGAGCAGGAAGAAGTCGACCAGCTCGTCACGTGTGCGCGTGGTGATCTCGTCCAGCACGTGCATGGCCGCCTCGGTCACCTCCTCCTTGGTGGGGTGTTGCGGGGCCAGCGGCCCGAGCTGCTTCTGCTCCCGGCGGTTGCGCCGCCGCCGCCGCCAGCCGCGCTGCAGCACCACGTCGCCAAAGTCTTGCGCGCGGGGCGAGGTGAAGAAGTCCTGCGGATCCGCGGGGCAGGAGCGCATGCGGGTGGAGGCGGGTGAGGCGCGCTTGGCATGCATGTATTTGGATGCCGCCCACCCACGGCAGGGCAAAGGACAGCACCACGCAGCCCAACACCATGGTGCGGTCGCTGTCACAGCGTGGGCCCCAGCAAAAGGGCGGAACCGTGCTGGCGCAGACATCAAAGGCTTGTTTGCGCGACCCAATATCAAAGCTCCAGCAACTGGTGCAAACGTGGCCGGGGCCTGCCAGGTGCCGGGGACCAACACATGCTGCTGTTAAAGGGCGCTGCTCACCGTCAGCACAGCGATGATGTGGAGACGACCAGAGGCCAGGTTGTACCTCGCCGCCACCGCCGTGTCCACCTGCAGGCGCGGTGAATGCGCGCATCACCAGGTGCAGCGTCACGCATGGCTTCAGGGGTGGGCATCGCTTCTCCACGCGGCCTCGTCCCCATGGGCCCGTGCCGTGCCACATATGCCCTCATATGCAGTGACATGTGCACTATCAGGGTCAA
Source organism: Chlorella sp. KRBP (assembly GCA_004335735.1). Classification (NCBI taxonomy): domain Eukaryota; kingdom Viridiplantae; phylum Chlorophyta; class Trebouxiophyceae; order Chlorellales; family Chlorellaceae; genus Chlorella; species Chlorella sp. KRBP. Next base: position 7,698 of record QAXK01002644.1, on the reverse strand, counting down.
GACAACAATACTGTGCATGCCAGGCAAGACAATGCCTAGCGCTTGCCCTTGCCTGGCCCTGGCCCTCTCCATCCCTGCCAACACCTTTGGCCCCGCCGCCCACGCCCGCCCGCCCGCTCACCGCCCTCTTGTTGAGCACGGCCTCTGCAAACTTGAACGCCACCAAACTGCGCCGTTCCTTTGGCCCAGCCGCCTCGAGCGTCCTGATGGCCGCCAGAACGTCTCCGGGCGGCATGCCCCGCATCGACAGGTCCTCCACCTCCTCCTCGCACCCGGCCGCGTCGACCGCGTGGTGCACGTGCAGGATGGAGCGGCTCTTGCCCAGGATCGTCTTGCCTAGCCAGTAGACCAGGCCCAGCTTGGGACGCTTCACGTCCAGCACGAATGCACCTGGTGCAGGAGGGAGGGGGGGATCAGCGATCGGGGATCGGCGACAGCCGAGCGCGGGCACGTGCGCTACCCGTTGCAGCACCTGGTGTGCATTGGCAGGTGTGGGCCCTCACCGATCTTCTCCGCGACCCTCAGCGGGCGTGGCCCTGTGGAGATGACCCGTGCGGCGAGCTTGCCCACTCTCAAGGCGAAGGCGAGCGGGGGCTTCACCCGGTACAGTGCATAGCCCAGGAGCCCCATGGTTGCTCAGCAGTGCTCCTGACGGCGCCCTTGAAGCTGCTGCTGCAGCTGGCACTGAGCGCACAGGAGCGCCAGGATCGCTGAACGCTCACACCAAGCATGCAGGTCTTGCTCCGCGGAGAACACAGCGAGAAGCGCGACAAGTCAGACGCGCGACAGCGACATGACGGAGAACGTGGACGCAGCGGGCTACGGAGGCGGCTATGGTGAGGAGCTGAACCAGACGTATGACCCGAACGCGGCGCAGCAACCTGCCGAGGAGCAGCAGCAGCCGCAGGAGCAGCACGCGCCCGAGCAACAGCAGCAGGAGTTCCCCGCCCCTGCGAACGGCGCCGATGCCTACGCAGTCCAAGCGCACCACGAGACGCAGGACCAGCAGGACCAGCAGCAGCAGCAGCAGCAGCAGCAGCAGCAGCAGCACGCCGGGGACGATGGCAACGGCAGCCAGCAGACGCAGGGCGGCAAGCCATCGTTCCGGTATGACACGACGTTGATCCCTGGCAAGCTCTTCCTGGGCGGCCTGGACCTGCAGTCGACCAAGGAGTCCGTCATGACCTACTGCGCGCAGTGGTGCGTCGTCGTGCAGGCATCGCGCGCGGGGGCTGCGCTACTGCGCACACACAATCGCGACGAGCACGATCTGCACTCTCCGTGGCCCCCAACACCACCTGTGCAACACGCTGTGGGCGCCTGTACACCAACGTGCAGGGGTGAGATCACCGACTGCGTGGTGATGGAGACCCGGGGCTTTGGCTTCGTCACGTTCGCAGACGTCAACAACGCGGACGCGTTCCTGCAGCAAAAGGAGCACATCATCGGTGCGTGCTGCTTGGTGCAGCTCAGGACGCACGCATGTGTGGGGGGCACCCCCTCGGTGCAGTGCTCAGCAGTGCAGCGTAGGGGCCAGCGAGCGAAGCATAGGCGGCGTGTGCAGGCCTGTCGGGTGCAGGTCCCGCCCCGCCCACCAACGGCACCTTGCCCGCCCCGTGCCATGTGAAGCGAGGCGCCATGGGACACACCTTGTGCTGGTTCTGATACTGATGCGTGTTGGGCCACGAGTCCATGCAGCTGGCTTGCACGTACTGCTCCTGGGTGCAGCACATCCAAGCCAGCAGCATGGACTCAGAGCCGCAGCAGCAGCAGTATCAGAACCAGCACAAGGTGCCCCATGGCGCCTCGCTTCACATGGGCGGGCAAGGTGTCGTTGTTGGGAGGGGCGCGTTCTGCACCTGACAGGCCTGCACACGCCGCCTATGCCTCGTTCCCTGGCCCCTACGCTGCACTGCTACAGAGCACTGCTATTGAGGTGGTGCCCCCGACACATGCGTGCTTCCCGAGCTGCACAAGGTCCCTCAACGACACCTCAAGCCCTAAACCACCACCGTCACCATGCGCGCGTGCAGACGGCAGGAAGGTGGAGAGCAAAAAGGCCGTGCCTCGCTCGGCGCCACCCGGGCCCTTCAACACTCAGGGTGGCTTTGCTGGCGGCGGTGGCGGTGGCGGTGGTGGGTACGGTGGGAGAGGTGGCGGCCCCTCTGCCGATCCGAACGCGCCGTCTGTGCCGAACAAGATCTTCATCGGTGGCACGGTGAGGACTCGTGATGAAGGCGGTGCAGGAGGGGCGAGGGAGGGAGGGAGGCAGGGTGCAACCTACTGTGTGGAGGACTGTTGCCTTCTGTTTGGATTGCCTTGATGCATGGTGAGGACGATGAGGGTGGTGCAAAAGGGGCGACGGAGGGAGGGAGGCAGACCGTGTCACGCTAGGGCCTGCAATCCTGATGTGCCGTTGATCTGTTTGGAACACCTCAATGGCCAGCCAACCGGCTAAGATGCAAAGCGCGAACGTGTCTTGTTCTGGCACTGTCCTGCCAGGGTCTGATGGCCCTGGCTGCCTGTGCGTGCTCCTCGGTGCTCACTGTGTGGCTATCCCACTGCAAAGCGTGAGCGTGTCCTGTTCTGGCACTGTCCTGCGTCCCGCAGGGTGACCTGACGGACGCTCAGCTGAGGGAGCACTTCCAGCAGTTTGGCGAGATTGAGGACGCAGTGGTGAGTCGTGGGGGCCCTGTGAGTCATCATCCATCATCACCATCATCACCATCATGGTCAGCATTGCATGGCGTTCATGATGCTGCAGCCGTTACAACAGATTGCCAGGCAGGCCTCACCAAGCAAAGTTCACGCCAGTGCACGTTGCTTGTCTGAGCGCGGTGAATCGTGTGTCGCTGGCGAGGTGGCAGCTAATACCACTGCTGCTGCCGCTGTGTGTGCTGGGTGGCAGCTTATGCACTGCTGCTGCCGCTTTGTGTGCTGCTGCGTGCGCAGATTGTGACCAACCCCGATGGTACCACACGCGGCTTCGGGTGAGCGTGCCCTCGTGTGCAAGAGCATGGGGGGCTGGAGTGCAGCTGGGGTTCGGGTGTAGCAGCTCGGCAGCAGAATCGCTTGTGTGTGACGCGCGCGCTGCCGTGTGTTGTGGGTCGTCGTCATCATCATCACCATCACCACCATCATCTCCTCGCATGGCGTTCAGTGCTCGTTGTAGTGCGGTGTGTCGTGGGCGTGTGCAGGTTTGTGGTGTTCAAGGAGGAGTCGGGGCTGGAGCGCTGCAACATGGGGCCACACCAGGTGAGCGGCCACGAGGAAGCTGCGCTGTCACTGCCGGGGGCCAGGCGCACCAGCGTCGGCACTGCACAGTGCGTAGTACCTGGCGCTAATCAGGCCTTTCCCTGGCAGCACGCTAACCCTAACCTCCCCTTCCATCCTCAATGTTTGCAGGTCGGCAAGCGCACGGTCGAGGTGAAGCGCGCCGTGCCACGTGAGGCCATCCCAAACGACGGCGGTGGTCCTTTCCGCGGAGGCCGCGGTGGCTACGGCGGACGCGGTGGCGGCCGGGGCGGCTACGGAGACGACCCCTACGGCGGCGGTTACGGGCGCGGTGGCCGCGGCGGTTACGGCGGCGGCCGGGGCGGCGGCGGTTACGGCGGTTGGGACCGGGACCCGTATGGTGGCGGCGGCGGTTGGGGCGGGCCGCCGGGGAGGGGAGGGTATAGCGGAGGGTATAGCGGCAGCGCCATGGGCGGGTATGGTGGGGGTCCTAGGGGCCCGCCGCCGGCGGCGGTTGGCTACGGCGGCGCCCCGGGCGGTTACGGCGGGGCGGCGGGCGGTTACGGCGGTTACGACGCCGGCGGTTATGGTGGCGGTTACGGTGGCGGGTACGGCGCGGCGGCGGGCGGTGGTTATGGCGCGGCGGCGGGCGGTGGCTACGGCTCTGCGGCGGGCGGTGGCTATGGGGCGGCGGCGGGGGGGTATGGGGATGCGGCTGGTGGGTATGGGTCGCAGTCGGCGGCGCCGGGCGGTGGCGGGATGTACGGCGGCGGTGGATACGGCGCAGCGCCTGTGGCGGCAGCGCCTGCTGGGCCCGCTGCTGGCGGCTACGGCGCTGCTACCGGTGGCGGTGGCGGCGGCTACGCACCAGGCGGCTATGGTGCGGGCGCTGGTGTGGCCCCTGGTGGCGGTGGCTACGGCGCGGCGCAGGGAGGTGGTGGGTACGGCGGGGCGGCGGCGGGTGGCGGCGGTTACGGCGCGCCGGCTGCGGCGGGTGGGTATGAGGTGGGCGGGGGTGGGTATGGGGCACCGGTGGCAGGGCCTGCTGTGGGGCCGGCTGTTGGGGGGCAGGGTGGGTATGGGCCAGCGCCGAGGGTGACTGGGTTTGCTGCTGGGCCGACGGCGGGGCCGCAGCGGTTCCGACCGTATTGAGCGGCTGCTGTTTGGCGGGCGGGCGGTGGCGGGCGTTTCGGTGAGCAGGTGAGTGTGTTTGGGGGCTGTGAGGAAGGGAGGGAGGGTGTGCAGCAGCGCAGCAGGGAGCGTAGAGGAGAGGAGAGAGGTTGACGTGGTGTGGTGTCGTCGCTCCTGCGTTGTGGCGGGTAGTGGTGGCGGGTGTGTGCGTCGCGACGTGCAGGGGTGATTGGCGTTGCGCGGGCAGGAAGGTGCCAGGAAGGTGGCCAGGCTAGCAGGCAGGCCTTGCGGGAGAGCAGGCAGGCAGGCGGGCAGGCGTGAGAGAGGCGGAGTACCTTGGCCTGGGGCCTGTTTAGGCATCGGGCGGCACAGCGGCCTGTTTAGGCGTCGGCCTGAGCCTGTTTATGCGTCGGGCGGCACAGCAGCAGGCGTAGGGAGCGTGGGAGGGAGGCAGGAGGAGCTTCAGGGGCTGGGCGGGGGCGGCAGGGCAGCAGAGGAAGGTGGCAGGAAGGTGCCAGGGAAGGTGCTGCAGGGAAGGTGCTAATCAGAGGGCAGCTGCAGGAGGAGGTGGGATGGAGGGGGAGGGATTGGGGGACGGCAGGAGCTCAGGAGGGCAGCAGGAGGCGGTGGAGGAGGGCAGGGCAGCGGCAGGAGAGGCGGGCAGGTGGAGGAGGGCAGGAGGGAGGAGGAGGAAGGAAGGGGAGGAGGAGGAGGGCAGGCTACAAGGGCAGAGCAGCTGCAGGACAACAGGACCAGGAGAGGAGGAAGGACGGGGAGGAGGAGGGCAAGGTTCGAGAGCAGAGCAGCAGCAGGACAACAGGACCAGGACCAGCACCAGGGCCAGGAGAAAGCGGAGGAGGCAGAGAAGGCAAGGAAGCTTGGCAGGCAGGCGTTGGCGCTAGTGGCAAGCAGAGCAGGCTTGTATTGTGGAGTTTGTCAGTGTAGCTGCTGACATGTGGTTGCCGGGACAGCTGCTGACCAATGGTTGACTGTTGTTGTTGTTCCGAAATGGTCGAGGTGCTTTTCGCTGCATCATGGAGCTGCTATCCTGCGTGGAGCGCTCCTGCTCTCCACATTCATTGTAAAAAAGCGCGCAGAATGAGAAGGTGTCCGCTTGCAGTTGACGCATCACCATGCAGCAGAGCCACCCAGGCCGCAAGGAGCAGACGCAGACCATCATACAGCAGTGCCACCCAGGCCGCAAGGAGCAAACGCAGACGACCCCCATAGCGCATAGATGCCCCCATCGCCACCTCTCCCTCACTCATGCACGCCCTGCACCGCCGCCACCACCTGCACCCTAGGCACCAGCACCACCAGCACCAACACCTGCTTCCGCAATCGGCACAGCAACCTGCGGCGCAGCTAACTGCGCCAACGCCCTCTGCAACTCCGCAATCGCCGCGTCTTCTGAATCCTCCTCCTCCTCCACCGCCGCCGCCCCGTTGGCCGCAGCGCCGCCATCCTCTTCCGCAGCCGCAGACGCCCCCTCCCCGCCCTCCTCATGCGGCCGGCCGGCGGCATGCGCATGCCCTGATGGTGGTTCAGGGTCGGGGTCCAGGATCCATCGCACGGAGGGCAAGTGCTGGGCCAGCAGTGCCTGCACGTTAACAGTCGACATGGCAGCCGTGTCGTACACACACATACATGCACGTGTGCACGTCCAATGCCGCAAGGTTGTCAAGGTGGGCAGCTAAACAGGACGTGTTGGTAGCCACCAGCGCGGCATGGCGCGCCGGCCTATGCCAGGAAGGCCTGTGTGCGTGTCGAGCCTTACATCTGGCGCGGCCATCTCTGGCAAGCAGATGAGCAGAGGTAATCATCATCATGCACGGATCCCTGGGCTGCCCCCAGCTGTGTCCACGAAGGCCTGCGTCGGAAGGCCTGTGTCCAGGAAAGAGCCTGACCAAGGCGCAGCGCACCCACCTGTGCACAGGACACCTCCGAAACGTAGCCGTAGGGCAGCGGTGAAGCCCCGTCCGGGCACACCACCAGCCCCATCCCGCCCGACCCTCCCTGCGCCCCTCGCGCTGCCTCCGCACCAGCAGTGCTGGCGGTGGCGGTGGTGGAGGTTGTGGAGGCGGTGACAGTGGTGGCCATGCTGCTGCTGTCACCATCGTGCGCGCTGGCTGCCGGCTGTCGGACGGGCCCCGGCACTACGTGACCGCCAGCAGTAGCAGCAGCAGCGATGCCCGTGCTGCCACCATCGCGCGCGCAGCCTGCCACCTGCTGAGCACTAGATCCCGGCACGGGCTGCATGAAGTAGTGGGCGTGGAGCACCCGCGGCCGCCTGGCCTGCTGCTGCTGGTGCTGCTGCTCGGCGCCTTTCGCCGTACGCGCCACGGTTGCGGCGGTCGTGACGTTTGAAGTAGCGGGAGAGGTGTCTGTTACTGTCGCTGAAGCTGCTGATGCGGTGGTTGCTGAGGTGGCTGGTGAAGGTGAACGTGAAGGTGAAGGTGGAGGTGGTTCCAGGTCAGCCAGCAGGCTCAGCACGGGCTCCAGCAGCGCCCTGGCGGTGGGTAGCGGTTGGTTCGGTTGGTTGGGTTGCTTGCTGCCGCCGTCGGCAGCGGTTGCTTGTGGTGCTGCGGGCAGTGGAGGTGACGGCGGTACCAGCTGGGAGAGGTACAAAAGGTACCTGCGTTCGGCAGGGAGGTAGGGCATGCAGTTCAAGGTCTTGCGAGCCATGCGTGCACATAACCAGTGCAATGCACAGCAACTCTGAGCGAAGAGCGTCGTGAGCGCACCCGCTGGAAAGCCAAGCCCTACACCCTAAGCCCTACATCCTAAGCCCTAAACACACCTGCCAGAGGGCGCAACCGCCGCCGCCCCCGACAGCACCAGCCCATGCACCGGCTGCTCGTTCCCCGCTTGCGGCGTGCCGGGCGGCACGACAAGCGTGCACAGCGCCTGCCCATGCACCACGGGACCATCAAGCACTGCCACGGCCCGAGCCACCCGCACCCCAACCGCCGCCGCCTCCGCCGCTGCGGTACCAGCCACCGTGTGCACTGCTGGGGCCCCTCCCAAGCCGGCCTGGCCGCTGCTGCCGCTGCTGCTGATGTTTGTGGTGGTGCTGGTGGTGGTGGCTGCCGCAGCCTGTGCTGCCAGGGCCTGCAGCACCGGCCTGCGAGGCGCACGTCCAAGGGTACATTGTGTTGATAAGAGTGCCAATAATAATTATTATAGGATTTCAGGGGACAAGGATCCTGAACCCATGGGATCCCAACACAGGAAAGCAGGGTGGGCGCCAGACCATTGCGAGGAGTCACAGCCACCACCCACCTTGCCAAGCCCTGTCCGAGCACCAGTCCTTCCCGGCACTCCACCACCTGC
>QAXK01002642.1:0-15865 GCA_004335735.1 Chlorella sp. KRBP | reverse complement strand
CTTGCATGATGCTTCCCAATATACCCGCTGAAACCCGAACAGCCGCCCCGGCTGGGCTCAAGGCATGCAACAACAACAACAGCAACATCCGCACCTGCTCCCGCTTGGCGCCCTGCAGCGACTGCCGCTGCAGCTTTGCGTCCGTCTCAAGCTTGGACTTGAGCACCGTCACCTCGTGCTCCAGGTTCTGCGCACGGCACATGCACGTCAGGCATCCCTTTGATGGCGACGCTGCTTCCTGACAGCGCTGCGGCTTGCAGCAGTGGCCCTGACCCGTGGTGCTCGCTCCCACTGGCGCATATTGGCAGCGAGTTGGCAGCCTGCGAATGGTACGATTGCACATGCACGTACCGCCACACGCCTCTCCTTGAGGAAGAGCTGGTCCTTGAGCGCCTCCTCCCGCTCCACATCCGCTGGTGTCCGTGAGCACGCCTGCACCATGCCGCCGCCGCCACGAACGAGCACGCGCCAGAGGGTCAGAATCGCGATGTTGACCGCGCTCCGTGCTTCGCTGCCCCCACCCCATTGGCCACCACTCACCGACAGCTGCTGCTTGAGCGTGAGGATGCTGTCCTCGAGCATGACGATCTGGCTGTTCTTCAGGTTGACCTGCTGCTCCAGGTGCTGCATGCGCCCCTTGTGCTTCCGCAGCTTCTCCTTCATAATCTGCGGGGCGGCAAGGGTTGCACAGTGCACTGTTCAGCACCCTGCTGCCGCGTTGCTGCGCTGCTGGGCGCTCCTGTGCCAGCCAGAGGAAGTGCACGGCACCTTGTTCTCCTCAAAGATGGCGCGCAGGCGCGGGGGCAGCTCGGCGATCTCCGAGGAGCGGAAAAAGTCGTTCAGGGGCCCTCCTCGGTCCGCCTGCGCCTCGAGCTTGTACACGGCGCGCTCCATGCCCCTCTTCTCGTCGCGCAGGCGCTCCAGCTCCTGCTTCTGCTCCACCGTGGTCGCCTCCATCCCGCTGATGTACTCCTGCAGCCAATGACGCGTGCATTCTCTCCTCTGCTGCTCTGCTGCTCGCAGTAGCCATTGCGAAGACTTCTCGTACTGGTCCTCAGCAGCGCCAGGAACGCGAAGCGGACCGTGGAATTGACGCTGCTGCATTAGGTGGCTGCTCTTGACGCTGCTCCCGGGCCTGCGAGGTCCGAGGCCGAGTCGCAGAGCAAAGAACATGTTGTTCGGGATTCGCACCTGCAGGTCATGGAGGAGGCCGAGGCTCTTCAAGGTGCTGATGTGGTTGCCTCTGCCCTGTGGTGATCCCAGAGACCCGGCTGGAGCTGGCGCGCTCGCTTGCAGATAGGGGGAGATGCCGGACCCCTTCTTCGCCGGCGACGCGTTGCGCTGCTTGCCGCGACTCTCCGGCGCTGACGCCGTCAGCAGCATGGGCTCCGTCATGCCTGCCTATTGGGTTCCGCACCGCTGCTTCTCCCCCTCTTCCTTCGTTCCTCTGCATGAGGGCGTACGGCCACCTCAACAGGAGCGAGCCAGAAGCGTCAAGCAGAGCCTGAAGCGGTGCCGTGATTACGCACGAGCAACAGCCAGCAGCCTGCACCTGCTCTCGCCCCCCCCAGAGCACAGCGCACACCAAGACGCTGTTTTCGGAGGCGTGCACCGCACAAGGAGCGATTCCGAGCATGCAGGCTCCTCAACGTGGCGACCGCCAGTGGCTTGGCTGCAGCGCTTGAGAGCCAGAGGACGCCATGAAGCCAGAGCACACAAAGGGGGACGAGGACATCGAGTCGTCGGCAGGGCGGCAGGTAGGCGGCCGCGCACGAGCTGCTCCGCTTGGCGCTGTGCTCTGGCGGGGCTGAGCGCCGCTGTGGCCTTGTCTCCGCAGGTCGGGGGGCAAGCAGGTGGCCATGCTGTCCCCAACGGGAGCAGCAACCTTGGCGCAGCCAGGGACAAGGCAGCCAGGGCCCAGACGGTCATCTTCCTCACCCTGGCGGCCGGGTGCGTGGCAGGGGCAAGCGCTGGTCTCACGCCGGGCCGTAAACCGACGCAGACCAGGCGTGTGCGCAGCCCGCAGCACCTCCGTCGCAGGCCGCTATGCCCGGCATTGCAGTCTAGTCCAACGCTGCAGCTGCGCTGGGCAGAGAGCCGCAAGGCTCACTCCGCAGCGAGCTGCGCACCGCGAACACGCTGCGCAGGTCAATATGCTCAGCCATGGGGTTCTCCTACCTCCAGGAGCGCGTCTTCACCACCCCAGGCTTCGTCTACGGCGGATGGATGACCTTCCTAACTTACGTGACTTACGCGCTGTGCGGGTGGGCGGAGGGCGCCGTCACGCGCTCGCTGACGCGGCACGCAGCAATGAAGGTGCGTGCGTGCGTCATGCGGGCGCAGCTGCGGCCGCATGGCAGGGCAAGGTGCGTGGACGGATGCAGGCAATTGGCTGCCAATTGGGCGTGGAGTGGCGGCGCACACGCTCTGCCGGCTGCCGTCAGCACTCGTGCGGCCGCGCTAGCAGATGCATTGCAGGCCTCTACAGGGCGTTCATGGACTCCACTGCTGGCTCACATCGCCACACTGGTCTGCACTGTCCCGCTTGCCCTCGCTCCGCAGGACTTTTTCATCGTGAGCCTTCTCGCCATGTCTGGCGCCTACTTCACCAACTGGGCGCTCAACTACCTCAACTACACCACACGCATCGTGTTCAAGAGCTGCCGCGTGCTGCCCGTCATGGCCTTCCGCTCACTGGTGGTCGGCGCGCGCTATTCGGTGCCCCAGTACCTCGCGTGTGAGTGTACGCCCCGGCAGATGAGTTGTGCTGTGCTTGTGGTCTCGAACTAGGAGGGGACGAAGGAAGGGGAAGAGAGGAAGGAAGGAAGGGAGGGAGGGAGGAAGGGAGGAAGCAAGTTTGGGCTGCAGTGCTCCTGTGCCGCCAGCCAGGCATGACCGCTCAGCATACCCAGCAGGCAACGTTGAGAGCACACGCATGTGCGCACAGCTCCACACTGGTAGCTTTACACGTGCGCACAGCTCCACACTGGTAGTTTTACATGTGCGCACAGAGAGACTGCGCACCCAGATGCCCCCCAAGCAGAAAGGATGCTGCTGATAATGCTACCAATGGACAAGCTTTTTCCAACATTGGCACGCGAGCCCTCTTGTCTGCAGCATCATGACACCTGTCGTGAACGCCATGCAATGATGATGACGATGACGTGTGCACAGCTCCACTCTGGGTTCCATACTGGGGAGTAAGGTGGCGAACGTTGTGCAAGTGTGTCACGGCTGCCCGCGCATGCCTGCAGGTGTGGTGCTCGTGGCCGGCATCGCGCTCTTCACTTCGGGTGACGCCGAGGGCCTGCCCAACTTTTCGTCCGCAGGCATCATGCTCATCAGCGTCGCACTGGTGAGCTGATGCACTCGCAGGGCACGGGCGTGATTTGCTGTAGAACTGCGTAGCAAATAATGCCGGTTCAGTGCGTGGTGACAGGCCATCATCGAACATAGAACATGTGCGAGCCCAATAGAAGAGAGCTGGGCGTGCGCTGCGGCAGCCTGTCTTCTGCTGCCAGACGCTCTCCGGTGCCACGTGTGCTCTGTCGAGCTACACACCTTGCAGGGGACTGCTTTGCCTGCACGCACAAAGCACACAACCGCCAGAACAGGGGTCGTTGTCACACTGATCCACGTAGCTGCTGCCTACCATGGTGCATTCCTTGAGCAGGTGCAGGGCAGGCGGGGAAGGCACTCGCTTAGGGCAGGCGGGGAAAGGGCTCGCTTCAGGGCAGGCGGGGAAGGCACTTGCTTTGACTCTGTGTGCCGGTACTGGACCATCTGCTCCGACGGGCAGTGTTCCCCGGCCGCCATTGGGCTTGGTATGTCCTGTGGTGGCTTCGTTGTGCAAGCAGTCGCGCCGCTGCTGCCTGTTGCAGGTGTGTGACGCGCTGACGGCGAACCTGGAGGAAAGGCAGTTCTTCCGCATCAAGAACCCATGCACGTGAGTGGCCCGCTGTGGTGATGTTAACCTGGGCTGGGCCACGGCCTAGGCAAGGGTGAAGCCAGGCTACGCTAGGGTGGTGCTTGGCAGTGCAGGGAGCGGGCTGCAACACACACATGCACCAGGGCAAGCGTGAGGCCAGGCCAGGCCAGGCTGCACTAGGGTGGTGCTTGGCAGTGCAGGGAGCGGGCTGCAACACACACATGCACCAGGGCAAGGGTGAGGCCAGGCCAGGCCAGGCTGCACTAGGGTGGTGCTTGGCGTTGCAGGGAGCGGCTGCAGCATGCGCACGGTGCGTTGGTTGCTTGGGCTGGAGCTGTGCCCTGTGGGGCTTTGTGAGGCTTGGTTTTACATCTGCATGGATCATCATCATTATCATTACATGGCACGGCACGAGGCGTTCACGACAGGTGTCATGATGCTGCAGCCGTCACAAGAGATGGCCAGGCAGGCCCCCCTGTCGGTGCCATCATCACCACCATTGCAAGGCGTTCACGACAGGTGTCATGATGCTGCAGCCGTCACAACAGATCGCCAGGCAGGGCTCGCCGAGGAAAGCTCACGCCAGTGCATCTGCTCGGATGCTTGCCGTGCGTGTGCGTGTGTGTGTCTGCATGCAGGCACGCCGAGGTGATGCTCTACCTCAGTGCCTTCGCTGCGTTGGAGTCCTTCATTGTCATTTATTCTTCGGGTGAGGGCTGCTGAGGGCTGCTGTGGAGGAGACATACCGCAGCATTGCTTTGGCGGTGACGGCGGCAGCCACTGAGCCAGTGCCATGCACGTGCTGCTGCTGTCGCGCCAGACGTCACGCGGCGTTGCCCACCGTGCTGCTCGTGACGAGCCGGGCTGGGGCCGTGCCGGCGTGCAGTCAATCCGCCTGCCGCCTGTGTGGTGCATGTGCAGGTGAAAGCTCTACGAGGCGTGCAGTCAATCCGCCTGCTTTTGCCTGTATGGTGCATGCGCAGGTGTCCGTGCACAAATGCACGGGCTGACCTTGCATACCGGTTTCCCGCACCGCTTGCATCGCCATTATCGCAACACCTCCACATATATGCCATATATGCCATATATGCATGCGCAGGTGAGCTACAGTAAGTTAGCCTGCTAATAATAATGATAATTGTCTGTGTGGTGCATATGCGCAGGTGAGCTACACGAGGCCATGGAGCACTCCAACAGGCACCCGTCCGTCGTACCATCCATCTGCGCCTTCAGGTCAGCGTTTGTCAGGGTTAGGGTTAGGGTTAGGGTTGCCTCCCTTGGTGGTGTGTGACCTGTGCGCAGCGCTGGGTCCAGTGCCGGTGCCGATGGTGGTATGCAGCAGCATAGCGTCACTTGTGCAGTAATGGTGGGGGCAAGAACGGTCGGCGCGAGGTGTGACTTTGCGTTGTTCTTGTTGTCTTGCTATGTGGCTAGTGGCTAGTGGCTGCAGGTGCGCCTTGAACACAGCGTCGTTAGACTATCGCTTGGCGTTTCTCCCTTGTGTGTGTCGAGCTTTACATCTGGTGGAGCCGATTATGGCAAACAGATGGTCCCACAATTCGCAGACATGTCACAGACATGCTTCACATCCACAGCCCAGGAATTTTGGGCTGAATTTTGGGCTTGTGTGATATGTGTGCCGCATGTGCACAGCGTGCTGGGCTACGTCACGGTGTGCTTCATCCTGCTCATCATCAAGGGGTACGGCGCCACCAACGCCGAAATCGTCAAGAGCATGCGCAAGGTGAGGCGCGCTCACCACCGCAGACTGGCTGGCAGCCTGGTTCGCAGCCTGGTTGGCACTCTGGTTGGTAGTGTCGTTGGCGGTCTGGTCGGCAGTCTGTTGGCGGTGTGCTTGGCAGTCTGGTTGGCGGTTTGGTTGACGGTCTGTTGTGCGGGCTGCGGCACCATGTTCGGCACGTTCTTGTATGGCTATGGCTCGCCCATCTGCAAGCCCGCTCCTACCATGGCAGCACTGGCGCGGTGACCATGCAATGAGGCTGGTGTGTCAACACCTGTGCTGCTGTGTTTCTTGTCGCAGGTGTGCCAGGTTCTGCTCAGCTTCTGGGCCTTCCCCAAGCCCCTGAGCTGGAAGTACATGGTGGGCGGGGCGCTGGTGGCCTTTGCGCTGTGGTGGCTACAGGTGAGAACGAGGGGAGCAGAGGCAGCAGGCAGGGACCTGAGGGGAGGGTGGCAGATGGGCAAGGGCGCTGGTGGCCTTTGCGCTGTGGTGGCTACAGATGGGCGAGGGAGGGTGGCCTTTGATCCTGGCTGGTAGTACTCTACAGCACTTCGCTTTGCATGCATGTGCCCTCGCTGCCTCGCAGAGAGGAGGTGGAGGAGGCGGAGGGCTTATAGCAGGGGGCGGCGGAGGAGGGGCAGGAGGAGGAGGAGGGGTGGGGGGCAAGAAGGCTGCCGGGAATGGAGGCAACGAGTCAGAACCTCGCATCCAGCTGGTGCACGCAAGCAAGGAGTAGTACAGCAAACTAGCACTGTGACATCAGCTGGGCGTGGGTGTTTTGGAGGGGCGCGATCTGGTGTGTTCTTACGCCCTCGGACTTTGCTTTGATTGTTCTGCGCTCCGTGTCAGGAGCTAGGATCCGCGGCGGTTTGCTTTGATTGAATCGAATCAGAGATCGGTGCGTACGCCACAAGCGAGCCCCAGGTCTCCGTGCCGTCGGACCTGTCTCTGCTGCAAACGCAACGGGCTCATGGACGGGTTCGTTCACCTTTGCACCTTGCCATCAGACGCCATAGGGCTCCTCGCAACGGGCGGCCAGGCTGGGCTGACCCAGTGCGTGCCAGTGAAGCACAGGATGCAGCACATGCACAAAGTATACAATCGCACAGCGGAATAGGGTCAGAGCTGCCCTGACATGCAAGTGGCACACACCCAGAGATTAAAGGTCAGAGTTGCCTTGCGCATCACGCTGTATGCTGTCTCTCACGCTACTGCGAATAGGGTCAGAGCCGCCCCGCCTTGCGCAGCACACTGTATGCTCTCTCTCACGCTACAGCGAATAGGGTCAGAGCTGCCCCGCCTTGCGCATCACGCTGACAAACTCCTCAAAGTCCACGTCCGAGCTGCCGTCCATGTCCGCCAGCTCCAGCATCGCCTGCCATACGGCACGCACACACACAACAGCACGTACAGACTCGATCATGCTACAAATGGACAAGCTTTTTCCAACATAGGCACGTAAGCCCTCTTGTCTGCAGCACCGCCGGTTTGCTGGAACGTGGCAACTGCGATATGCCGTTTGATGATGATGTACAGACACGTGTGTCGAGCTTTGCATCTGGTGTCCATCTCTGGCAAGCAGATCGTATGTACTTGCGTACCATGCCAAGTCCACGCCAAGCCACACCACAGGCCGCCAGGGACGCCATGATGGCCGCAGAATGCAGGTGTGTGTGTCGAGCTTTACATCTGGCGCGGCGATCTCTCGCAAGCAGATGAGCATAGTAGATCATCAGCACGCACAGATCCCTGGGCTACCCCCAGCTCCCCCGCCGCCCCCTCGGTCTTGGGGTCGCCCCTCACAAACCGCCAACACAACCCTAGCGGCGACGCACCTGCACCTCCTTGTCCGTCATCTTGAGGCCGGACTCGTGCGACACGCGCATGAGGTGCTTGAGGGTGATGGCGGGGGCGTCGGGACCGCCGGTGAAGAGCGCAAACGCCTTCTTGCACTCCTGCACGCGCCACGCCGCCCCCACCCCAAGCCCGCACAGTTGTGCTCTTTGAGCAATTTTCAGCGCTGCCGCCAGTGGGCGTGTTCTCCTACTGATGGCATGGTCTGTGCCCCATCCACGTGTTCGCCCAGCGCACCTCCAGGGGGTTGGACTGCGTGGCCATGCCGTCCACAATGCCCAGGAACTCCTCAAAGTCGACGGTCCCAGACCCGTCCTGCGCGTGGGTCAGGTGACACCAGTCACTTCACTGTGATGATGCTTCCCACTTTACCCGCTTAAACCCGAACAGCCGCCCCGGCTGAAGGCATGCAACAACAAGTGTGTGTGTGTGTGCCAGGGCCACCCCGCCCACGCGTCCTTCCTCACCGCGTCAATCTCCGCAATCATCTGCTGGACCTCGGACCGCGACACGGTGAAGCCCAGCGCCTTCATGACCGTGAGAAGCTCCGTCTGGTCTATGCTGCCACCCTTGTCAGCGTCGAAGAGGTCGAACACGGTCCTCAGCTCGGCCTGCGCGGTGGCGGGCGTACGGTACGATGATGCACGTCGGCATCGTGACCGGCTAGCTTGTGCCGCTGCACATACGCCACTACCTCTCAGGAGAGAGCATGGTGGCCGTGTACAAGCACCTTCTGCTCGGCCGTGAGTCCCTGCTTGCGCGTGTTGGCCTTCTCGCGTCGCGCCCGGTCGATGGCCTCAAACAAGTCGCTGCTCATGGCTGCGGGGGGTGGTCCTGGTGCTGCTCTGCTTGCCTCCGGACCTATTGCTCCTCTTTTAGCCGCTGCACCGCTCCTGGGCGCATCACGATACGGAACTCGCGATGCACACGGAGCCCGTCACAGCGTTCCAAATCACTGTAGGCACCCTCAGGAGATGATCCGCAGCCTTGCACGAGCTCGCAGGCCCGCTCTTTCGTCATTGTGCTCCACCGCAAGAGTGATTTACCGACTCCATGTGCCAGGTTGCGTCCGCGAAGCGCAGCAGGGCCCGATCCACGAGATGATGCAGGCGAGCAGCAGCAGGCAGGCAGCAGCAGGCGTGCGCCACCAGGCACGCCATCGAGTGATAGTGCCCCGGGCCAGTCCTCGCCAAACCTTGGCGCTGGCGCAGCCCGTGCAGAGCATCCAGGACGTCGTGCAGCAGCAGCGGTACAAGGCGGTGCTTCTGGATCAGTTTGGCGTGCTGCACGATGGGCAGGTCGCCGCGCCAGCAGCAATTCAGGCGTGCAAAGAGCTGCACGCAAAGGGCATTGCGCTCTACGTGCTCAGCAACAGCAGCAGGCGTGCTAGCGGGACGCTCGAGCGGCTGGAGAAGCTGGGATACTCCCCCGACTGGTTCGCAGGTGCGCAAGGTCGTGCTGCTGCAGGAACGCAACGTGCAAGCGCTCCACCACCGGCAACGCACTGCAGGGTGCACTGCAGTGAGCACACAGCAGCTGCCAGCAACAAATCCTTGCGCGTGCAGGGGCCGTGACAAGCGGGGAGCTCACTTTCCAACACTTGCTCAACCGTCCCACCGAGTGGTGGCGCACGCTGGGCCGCAAGGTGCTGCACCTGACGTGGAAGGCCAGGGGAGCCGTGTCCCTGGAGGGCCTCAACCTGGCGGTGCGTGGGTCCAGCTACGAGGAGTAGGATGCGTGGCCTCCCGTCTTACTGCGACTCAGCGTGGCGCGGCGCGCACGGGGCCGTTTGAATGGAAGGAGCAGCTACAGCACCCACTGCACGTGGGCAACGCTGCACCTACATCCGTCTTGGTCCTCAAGGAGCGTCAATCAGCGCAGCGTGCAGCCAGTCGCAGCTGCCACCACACAGGGCAGGATCAGCTGAGCGGCGACAGCGGATCCTTGCTGCCAGGGCGCACCTGCAGGAGCGTGTGCACAAGCCCTCCATCCCACCCCCCCCAGGCTGTGCCTACGTAGCGCTTGGCCAATATCCGATGCTGCCCCGCTCCCACCCTCACAGCTGCATCCTCCTCCTCCCTCTGCGCCCCCAACGCGCACGTAGCTATGCCCCAAGCTATGCCCCAAAGCAACGTCCTCAACCCTCCGCCCTCGCCTTGGCCACTACTCCCGCAGGTGGTTGACCAACCTCATAGCTATGCCCCGAAGCATATCGCCCTCAAATCATTGAATCATTGAATGCTTCGCCCTGGCCACCACTCCCGCAGGTGGTTGACCAACCGGAGGAGGCTGACTTCATCCTGGCGCACGGCACCGAGGCCGTGTCGGCGCAGTGGGACCGCCCCGTGCGCGAGCTCACCTTGGCACAAATGAACCAGTTCCTGGACCGCTGCGCGCACGCCAGCCGCCTGCACAAAACCCTGCCCATGGTGGTGGCAAACCCGGACTTGGTGACGGTCAACGGGAAGGACCTCGTCGTCATGTGAGTCATGTGTGTGTGGGGGTCGTGGTCATCGTCGTCATCATCATTGCATGGCGTTCACGGCAGGTGTCATGATGCTGCAGCCGTCACAAAACGGAGGTCGTGGAGGCAGGCCTGTGCAAGCGCTGTGCGGTGTTTAGCCGGCGGGAGAGCGAGCCTGGGCCTGCCTGGAGTCATGCGTGGTATTGATGGTGAAACAAGCCTGGTTCACTCGCGCACAGGCCCGGTACGCTGGCCAAGACGTATCAAGAGCTCGGGGGTCCCGTGCGGATCATGGGCAAGCCTGACCGCATCATCTTTGACGCGGCGTTGGAGGGCTTGGGGGGAGGCCTGACGGCCAGCCAGGTGCGAGTTGGGCTCTCTTCTCCTGCATCGCCTATGACTCACGCAGGACTGCCCAGTGCGTGCTCACTTTGAGGTGTGAGAGGGAGTTCAGGGCGAGCTGAGCTCTCAGGTTTCCTGCTCAAAATCTGTCGCTCACCCACCCAGGACTGCCCAGTGCGTGCTCACTTTGTGTTCATCCCGTTAAGCAAGCCTGTGTCCTGGTTCTCCCACTCTCCACCTCGTTTGCAGGTCTTGGTGGTGGGTGACTCGTTGCATCACGACATTGCCGTTAAGCAAGCCTCTGTCCTGGTTCTCCCACTCTCCACCTCGTTTGCAGGTCTTGGTGGTGGGCGACTCGTTGCATCACGACATTGCCGGCGCGGCGGCGGCTGGCATGGACTCTCTCCTGGTGGCGGGCGGCATCCACGCGAAAGAGCTGCTCCCACAGCAGGCAGCAGGACAGTTGGATCCGGAGGCGCTCAAGCGCTTGTGTGAGGAGCACGGGGCCACGCCCACGTTTGTGGCGACTGCGCTCAACTGGTAGCGGCGGCGTCTGCGCGAAAACGCTGCTCCCACAGCAGTTACAGCAGCAGCAGGAGGCGGGGGCTCAAGCGCTTGTGTGAGCAGCGCGGAGTGCGACGAACGTGACTGAGTAGTGCCAGTGAAAGCAGCTCTCACACGGGGCCACGCCCACGTTTGTGGCGACTGCGCTCAACTGGTAGTTGGGGGGGCGCAGCACGTGGCGGCTGCACTCAGTTGGTAGCGGATGGGAGCAGCACGTGGCGGCTGCACTCCGTTGAAAGGTGTGGGACGCAAATGAGGGGGCCGCCCAGTGGTGGGGCGGCGTTTCATTCAGCAGGGACAGCGGCAGCGGCAGACCAAGGGAAGAGAAGTAGGTGATGCGCTGGGCGGCTGGGGGCCAGGAGCGATGGTTTGTACCGGCGTGATGCATCTTCGCTTTGGCACATTGGCAACTCAAATGTGTGTGCGGCGCCTACGTCTCACGCTCCTCTGTTTTGGGGATGGCCTGTCCAAAGGGAGAAAGAGCCGGGGGAGCCTGGAGTATAGCACTGAACTAGAAAGGCAGTCCCAAGACGAACGAGCAAAGCGTGGTGTGTGGGTGGAGGTTCAGGTGGTGCGGGCGGTGTCCAGTTTTGTGTGTGCGCAGTCGCAGGAGGTGGAGGGAATGAGTCAGGATAGAAGTTCAGCCTTGAGGTGTTTGTGGTGTGCGCTACGGCTTGGTGTTCGTTTGGCCGCTTTTCTCCTCTTCTTTTCGGATCTGCTTCCATGCTGCTTGGCTGTGGCGCCTGTTGTTGTGGCATGATGAAGATTCACCTCATGAGATGAGCTGCAGGTTGATGACTTTGGCCTGAGTGTGGACTTTGCGGTCAGGGCACACTACCCTGGTGCAGGACGGTGCTTCACAGCTGCTCCACTACACAGTTGCTTCAACAGCGCATACCTGCAAAGCTTACCACCGCTGCCTGGACCTCTGGAGCAGCTGCAGCAGCCAGCAAGTGCAGGCAGAGCTCAGCAAGGATGATGCAGCCGGAGGCACCTCCTCCCGGCAAGCAGACCGTGGTGGTCAACGGCATCGCTCTCAGAAACAACCTCGGCGTGCTCGGCTTCGTGTGAGTCGCGACGCCTCGAACACCTTGAAGATCTCCGCCCCCAGAGTGCCCAATTCCACCAGCAGGCCAGCAATGCTCCCTGCATGGCGCAGGCGGACATTTGCGTCCCTACTCACAGGCATCGCGGTGGGCATCCTGGGCGTGGAGGGGTGGTGGGGCTTCCTCCCGCACATCGCCACGCAGCTACTGGTGCGCCCAGCAGGCCCACACTGCCTTGCGCGATGGTTGATGGCAGCTGATTGAGAAGAGGGGATGGTGGCGCCCTGCGTTCAAGGGCTAGACTCCGGGTCGCGGGCACACAGCGACCTGTGGCGCTTGCTCCACACGCAGTGCGCGCCGGTGATGCTAGTCAAGGGCGCGACGTCACCGACCAAGTACTTTTACACCTGGTGAGCAGCAAAAGGCCTTCCTTTCAGACAGGGTTGAAGGCGGCTCGGCGTGTGTCGACGGCAAAGGCGTGCGGCCGAGCACGTGGGGAGCTTGGCTGAGCAGCATGAGTGGGGTGGTGAGATCAGCTCAGCCAGGAGCCTGGCAGGTGGCAGCCAGCAGTGCAGGCTGCAGATCATGACGGCAAGGTGCAAGGAGCCAGCAGCAGCAGCAGCAACAGCAGGAGCAGTGACAGCAGCAGCAGCAACAGCAGGATGGCAGGAGGACTGGGAGGTGGCAGGGAGAGCCCTGACACTGGGCGTGAGTTGTGGCTTCAGTGTTCCCCAGCAGCTTTTGAGTGGCGTCTGCAGAGGGTGCATGGCAGCCAGGGTGGGTGTAGGGACGGAGATTCGGAACAGGTGGCAGAGGCTGGGGTGCAGTCCTGCACCTGTGCAGCCATGGGCCTGGCCAATCACCACGCCGTTGCGCGTCAAATCAGCTGCGAGTGTGGGCGAGGGTGGCAGGCAGGCCACCTTAGCAGACGAGGTCCAAAGGTCTCCTCTGCACTGTCTGTGCCTCTTTCATTGTCACGAACGCCCCTTGCCTGCCCGTGCGTGCTCAACCTCCCTTGAGCAGGACCAACTGCTCATCATCAGTCGCGCTGCTCGTGCGCACCTGGCCAGCCAGCCCGCGACGCAACTCACAGGCTCTGTACCGTGCTGCCTTGGTAGATGTGGCTGGGCTGCCCCGTTGCAAGCGCACACACACACTCACGTACAACCGCCCGCCCACTGTGGGTGCATGTGCGCGCTCGCAGGACCAACTACCTCTTCTTCAACGTCTTCTCATCAGTCACGCTGCTCACATACGTGCTCTTCTGGATGATATTCTACAACCTCGCGCACATCTTCTGACACCTTCGCCTTTCTCCCTGCTCCTCCTCCCGAACTTGCAACGCGCTGCGCCCGCTCCTTGCATGCACATGCCCTGGCAGACCTGGTGAACACTCTCGTCAAAAACGAGCCCGGCAACAACGCAGCCACACAGGCACGTGCAAAGCACAACATCCTGAACGTGCCACGGCACAAACAACTGGTTGCTTGTCGTCACTGGCCATGTACTCAACACTAGGCCCCCAAACCTGCCCCGCGCACCACATGGCAGCGTATATACGTCACAACGCTATGCGCCCAGCACATCTACAGCCAGCTGCGCCCTACGCGGCAGCCCAGGCCGCGCGCCCAACTGCGTGCACTTGGTGGCCGCCACCAGGCCTGCCAGCTGCAGCATCTGGGGCCTGCCCAGGCCCATCACCAGGCCGTACAGCACACTGCCGATGAACGCGTCGCCGGCTCCCGTCGTGTCCACCACCGCCTCCTACGGCATTAGAAAAGAAAGAAAGAAAGGGCACGCTAGTAGGCGTGATTTGAGGAAGCTGTGCTGCAGGCCCCAGCTACCGTTGGCATCCTACGGCATCACCAGCGCCATGTTGGTGTCTGCTTGCCAGACAGGGCTGTACCAGATGTAAAGCTCAACACACACAGGCACCGCGCGTGCGCGTGTCGACCCACTGCGTCACCACGCCACAGCAACGCACGCAAACTCCCCTGCAAACGCCCTCCCTCTCCACTTCCACTTCCACACCCACACGCACATCCACACCCACACCCCTGATACGGCTTGCAGTCCTGTTTGCAAGCTACACCCCCCCCCTGCCCTCACCTTGGAAGGCAGCTGAGCGATGGACGCCACCGTCACCGTGGCCTCCACCACCACATGCCGCGCCGCAGCAGGACGGTCCGCCACCGCCACCGCCGCCCCGCCCGACATCTGGTAGCTCGCGCCCCGACCGGAATCCGCATTGAGCGCTGCCGCTCGCTCCGCTGCGCCCGCCGCTGCCGCGGCAGCCGCGCCCGCGTCCCGGGAGAGACTGTAGGAGAGCTTGACTGGGCGTGACGACGAAGCCACGGCGCCCCGCCTGCGCATGGCGTGACCCAAGGTGTCCACTCAGTGACTGTCTCATCATCACTGCGGGAACCCAACCGAGTATCAACAACTGAATATTAGCAAACGAGGTCCAGGTTAGGATGGGAATGAAGGTAGTCGCACAGGTGCGCATCCTGACGGGCTGGCCACACTTGGCTACGGGAACCCAAACGAGTAAGAACGTGTATCATTACAAATGCACCTAGTAGGGAAAAGAATGAAGGTAGTGGGTGTGCGCACCTGACGGGCTGGCCAGAGGCGGTGACGCAGTCCGGCACTGCCCCCTGCGCACCGCCTTGCTGCTGCTTCTGCTTGAGCGCTGCATCCGACAGCTGCGCTTGCAGTTCCCGCATCACGTCAACGAGAGGCCTGGCTGCCTCCCCACTGCTGTCCGCTGCGGTTGCGGCGGTTGCGGCGGTTGGGGTGGCGGTTGAGGTGGTTTGTCGCTCCAGCAGGACGGAGCCTCGGGTGCCTAGCGTAGTGATGAGGAAGGAAGCGCGGGGGAGGCGGGCGGCGGTGGCCAGGAGGGCGTCTTCCAGTGCTGCTTCACCCGTCCAGTCCTGCAGGGGTGTGGCAGCACAGAGCAGGAGCGCACTGTTGCAAAGCAGAGAGAGTGACCAGGTTGTGAGAGGAGGGCGTCTTCCAGTGCTGCTTCACCCGTCCAGTCCTGTAGGGTGTGGCAGAGCAAAGCACAACGCACTGTGTTGCCAAGCACAGAGAGTGGGCGCACCGCCCTGGTGGTGAGAAGTTTGTGTCCTTCAGCACTCAGTGACTGACTCAACCGTACAGTCCTGACGACAGAGAGAGCATGAAAAAAGCAAAGCAGCAAGGTACGACAAAGAGCTGGTCTGCCATCTCAACAGCCGCCCCGGCTGAAGGCCTGCTACCGGCAACCCCCCACCATCGCAGGCACACACTCCTCACTCCTACACTCCTCACCTGTGGGAAGTGTGCGGATGTGACCACGTAATCAGCCTCAGCAAGCAAGTCATCCAGCCCCGGCCGCAGCCGCTCCGCCTCCACCAGCACGGGCACCTTTGCCTTCCTGGCCGCGCGCGCCAGCAGCACCGCCGCCTCGGCCAAGCGACCATCAAAGTACACCAGCTCCGCGTCCTGTTCAGGCATGTGTAAGGCCAAAGCAGGCACGGGCGAGCTGAGTGAGAAACACACCACCGCCAGCCATCGAAGCACACCAGCTCCGTGTCCTGTTCAGGCGTGTAAGGCCAAAGCAGGCACGGAGCGGGTGTGCAAGAGAGCCACACTGCGTGTTGCGCGTGTGGACCCTCACGGCTTGCTGCTTTACTTGTTGCTGCAGGGCTTGTCCGTGACTGCCCACGCCCCATCATATCAGCATCCCAAAACTCCAGAGATGCAACATCTTATGCCGGCCATGCCTGCAGGGTATGACCTCCTTTGAGCGAGCTAGCTGCTGCCTGAATGAGCAGGAAGGCGATCGACATGACCTCACCTTGAGGGCATCAGAAATGACCTCTGGCGTCATCTCCTCCGGCTGCATGGCGGCGCCTGGTGTATGGATGCACGTGCGGGTGCCA
>QAXK01002639.1:0-51295 GCA_004335735.1 Chlorella sp. KRBP | reverse complement strand
CAGCAAGCCGGCACCAGCAACAGGGATGGCGCGCAGGTTGCGGAATGGGCGGCTGCGCTTGTGCGCGTGTTTGTTGTGTGCGCAGGTATGTGGACGTGCGGACGACGAGTGGCTTCACGCCGCTTCACTTTGCCGTGGCCATAGACAGCGTGCCGTGTGTGCGGCTCCTGCTGGCCTACGGCGCCAAGATGTCGAGCTTCAACTTCTACAGGTGAGCAGCGATAACGGGCTGACTTTGTGGTGGTCTGGTGCTCTGACGGGCAGGCCTTTAGAGACGGGTAGGGCTGGATACACAGGGACAGGACCACAACAGCTGCCATGGCCTTCCTGTGCCATCAGAGCGCATTGCACATCACGCACAAGGGCAGAATGATGGACGGTGCGGCCCTGTGTACTGCTTGCACCGTTTGATTCGCAGCTCTGACGACTTTTGGGTAAACTGCCCAGCCACCACCACGCCCCTGCACCTGGCGGCCATGATGGGCCTGCACAACGTGGCCATGGCGCTGCTGCGCACCTGGTGGGACGAGCGGAGGGACAAGGCCGAGGGGGAGGCGACGGACGCCGACCCTAGGCGGTACCTCAACAAGCTCAGGCAGACACCCTTCCAGGTGCGCGTGTGTACATGTCTGCGCCCACACGCGGCAGGGCAAGGCAAGGCAAGGCAAGGCAGCGCCCCTGGGGTGCTCTGGCAGGCCTGCAATGGTTCATGAGAGCAGGCAGCTGTTGAATGGTTCATGAGAGCAGGCAGCTGTATGTATGGCACGGCACCCCCCCAACATGCGTCCAGCATGAGCAGCGACTTTTGCGGAGCAGTGGTGTACAGACGATGCGTGTGCGGCCGCTGGGTTGCGTGGTCCATGCGTGCAGGTGGCTCTTAAGGCGGGGCACGAGGAGCTGGCGGAGAAGCTGCACCCGCTGGGCGACGTGGACAGCATGTGGACGCCGGGCGACCTGGCCAAGTTTGCAGGCACCGGCAACGTGCCCACGCTGCAGGTGAGTTAGCAGTGCACAGTCTCCCTTTTTGGCGCTTTTGGGAGGCTGCCTGCTGGGCTCCATGTCTCAGTTGGGGAAGCAGGGACTCGAGAGACATTGCACTCAGGTGATGCGGAGAGCACGGTCCACACAGGCCCACGAGGCATGCATGGTTTGGCGCCACCAGCATCTGCTGCTGCACACACTTTGCATCGCGCCACAGGTGCTGGTGGCTCGCGTGCTGGAGGAGAAGCTCATGGCCTCGATCCAGGAGGCCTGCGACTGCATGAAGCTGCTGGGCACCTACCACCAGGCCGGGCGCATCTTTGTGCGCGAGGGCCGCTACAACCCCGCCAACGGCGCGCTGGACGGCGAGGACGACGACGACAACTTCCACGTGCTGCGCGACAGCCGCATGCCCGACCCAATGGAGGAAATGTTCGCCAACGCCCAGGCTGCCGCCAACGCCAATGGCGGCGGCGGCGGCGACTACGAGCTCACGCCTCCGGAGCCATGCTGCCCCAGTCGCGCGCGCACCGGCACGGGCACCGTGGTGGTCCCGCTTCCGCTGCCGGTGCCGGCCAGCGCGGGCGATGCGTCGCCGAGCGTGCGTGGGAGCCGCAACACTGGCCTGGGGATGGCCGCGGTGTCGGTCGCGGGAGGTGCTGGTTCGCCGGGTGGTGCTGCTGCGACAAACGGCGTGCACGGGCGCAACGGGAGTGGGCTGCCGGTCATGACGGCGGGCACGGTGCCGGCGTTGCCGTCGCCGCATGGGAACGCGGCGGTGATTCAGGCGGGTGGCGTGGCGGCGCTCATGGGGCACTTGCCGGGGTCGCCGCGCGCGGGCGCGGGCGCGGGGGCCGGGGGGCCGAAGTCGCCGCTGCAGGTGACGCTGCCGGAGCTGAGCCCGCTGGACGTGGGCCTGGTGATGCCGGCGTCACCCACCAGCGGCCCACAGGTGCGGCGAGGGAGCGAGTGCTGGAAGGCTTTTTGTGTCTTGTTTTGGGCGGTGCTGCTGCACACACAGCGCCTGACGAGCATTGCACTCACTGTTGAGATGTTGCACCCGAGGACTGGATGAATCGTCACGCCTTGACGCGTGCGCGTGTGCGTGCCCGTGCGTGCGTGCCTGTGTGCGCAGGCCCATGCGCATGCCCTAGCCCGGGGCCCGAGCCGCACCAGCTCCACCAAGGGCCCCATGGCTTCGCTGCTCGGCAGCAGCCACAGCCCCACCCACAAGCAGCAGTCCGCCAACGGCCAGCACACGGCCAACGGCGCGATGCTGTCGCCGTCCACCAACGGCCTCACCAAGCCCGCCAGTGCCCCCGGCGCCGCGCTAACCCCCCACGAGGGTACGCCCTCCGCCAACGGCTACGGCACCAGCGCCAGCTCCCTTGCCGCCAGCGTGCCGACGGACGTCGACTCACCGTCCATCGCGCAGCTAAGGCACAGCACCTCGCCTCTGCTCTCCTTGCCTCCCTCCACCGCACTTGGCGTCGCTACGGCACTGGCACGCACGGCACCGGGTGCTGCCACGGCGGCTGTGGACGACGCCGCCCGCAGCAACGGCTTTGTTCCGGCGTCCCACAGCAAGCTGGACAGCCACCACATCGTGCTGTACCCGCCTGGCAGCCCCCCGCCGCCAGCCAAGAGCAACGGCACGAGCACCGGCGCCGCCCACGCCATCGCCGCCGCCAACGGAATCGAGGTCTTCCCGCTGCAGCCGCCTGCTGGCTCCTCCGCCAACGGCTCCGACGCGCCAACGGAAACCACCCCGCCGGCGTGCAGCAGCACGCTGCAGCTGGCGCTGCCCACAACGAGCATCCTCGCGCTGGCGTCGCGCACGGCGTTTGACCCGCAGCCTGCCTACGCTGCGCCCATGCCCATCACCATAGGGCTCGCCACCATGTCCAACCACAACCTGAGCAGCAACGGCGCCATCACGCCGACGGCGTCAGGGGAGGGAGCAGCGCGCGGGGACAGCGGCGGCGGCGGCAGCGGCACGCAGCACATTTTCAGCGGGCGGTCGGTGCAGTTCCTGCCGGTGGACGTGGCGCGGCAGAGCAGCCAGGGGCAGGTGCACACGAGCGTGGGCAGCAGCAACGCGGCCACGGCCATGACGGCGCCGGCGGCGTTCCAGCGGCCCAGCGCCTTCACCAACCACGTGAGTGGTTGGTGGTTGCGAGCCGGTTGAGGCGAGCCTTGTTGCTTTGCCTGAACCATCTTTGTATGGCGTGCGTAGCGCGCGCTTTGCCAGCTTGTGCTCACACAGCAGGCACACACGGCAGCAAGCACAGTGTCCTCCACCTGTGTGCGGCCATTGCTGCGTGTGCGTCCACCCGCAGGTGTTGCCGGGTCTTGGCGGTCTCAGCGTGGACGTGGAGCACCACCTGGCCACAGAGCTGCAGCACCAGCTCTCCCCAGGGCAACACCCGCAGCATCAGCAGAAGCTCACCACAGGGCGGCACAGCTCCCAGGGCGGGGGCAGCAGCCCCGTGGCGGCCGACGGCGACCCCTCTCCTGACCTGGCGCTGGTGGCGGCGACGGGGCAGCAGGGCCAGGGGCACAGCGAGGTGCTTCCGGCGCTTGCGCTGGGGGTTGTTGGCATGCAGCGGGCGGGGAGCAGCGGGGCGGTGGCGGGTATGGGTGGCGGCGGCGTGGGCGGCGGTTCGACGTTGGGGCTGTCGAGGCTGGCGCGCGACAGCAAGTTTGCGAGGGAGAGCATGGCGTCAAAGCACGGGAGCGTCGGCAACAACAGCGGGGTGAGTTGAGGGTGGGCGCCCACGCGCAGTTGTTGTGCTTGGAATGCTTCTGTGTGTTGGCCTTGGTGCTTGGTTCCAGGCGCTACTGTATGTTGACAGGATGGTTTGTGCGCTGTCTGTGGCCGCACCACCGCCCGGTGTGCTGCTTCACTTGGCCGCTCACTCGCTCGCTTCTTTTCGCTCACTCCGTGCAGGTCAATGGCAACAGCGGCGGGCTGATCGTCCTTGGCAAGGAGAGCCTGTTCAACAAGCCCAGCCAGCTGGGGCAGGGCATGGGTCGCATCAGCGGGCGGTCCTCCATGCCCACCGTCGCGTCGGGCGCGCCGAACGAGCTGGCAGTGCGGATCGTGGGGCAAGGAGAGCACGCCATTGCCATCCAGGTGCGCACTCGCATCCTGTGGGGCGATCACCACGCCAATCTACAGCGGCGCAAGCTCTGCTTTGCTGCCCTCATTGCAGCCCTCGCGCTTGCAGCTACTCGCCAGGCAGCCACCTGAGAGTGTTTGCTTGTGCGTGCGTGCGCTGCATGGTGCTGCTGCAGACGTACCCGCTGCAGCTGGACGACCAGGACGGTGTGGTGATGTACGGCGTGGCGCTCATGACGGTGGCGGGCGCGTACGCCGCTGCCGAGGCGCTGCAGAAACACTACCAGGTGCGCGGGCGGCGAGTGCCACGGGTCGCGCACGTCTTCAGAGCGTCTACTGGCCTCGACACAGCAAGCGAGGCCACATCTTGCCTAGGCACAGCAACTGCTGCTGATGCAGCCAGTGCATGTCCCGTCGGCGCCATCAGCATAAGGCAGCGCCTGTGGTGCACCTGTGGGTTGGCATTGGCGCTGGCAGGTCTGTGATGCAGGTCGTTTGCCTGCTGTGTGCGCGCGTGCAGGCGTCTCAGCTGGCCGCCCTCAACAACCTCAACGGCGCGTCCAACGGTGTCTCAGCGCGCGTGTCGCACATGCCCGCCGCCTCCTCCATCGGCGTGAACGGTTCTCAGCCCATCGGCCAGCTCATCTTTTCAGGTGCGGCCAGATCTGGGCCTGTCCGCCATCGCTTCCGGCATCCACAAGCTGTTTCTTGTCCCTGCAGCAAGTGCACTTGCTGTGGCAGGCCTTGGGGCCACACCACCCGCTACGCGCTCGTGCGCTCGTCCCGACCACCTGTTGCTTGCCTGCAACCTGCGCCGTGCTGTGTTGTGAGTGCAGCGAGCGCGGGCAACGCTCCGCCACGTCACTCTGCGTCGGGCAGCATCATGGCGCCGCCGCCGCTGGGCCGCACGCAGAGCGGGCGTGGGATCAGCCACCCCATGTCGCCCAGCGCCTTCGCGCAGCCCAACTTCAGCATCAACACCTCGACGCGCCTGGCCAACGGCAGCATGGATGCACGCAGCACCGGAGGTGAGCGGGTTAGGGCGAGGAGGAGCAGCGCGAGGCGCCTTTGGGTGGGCGTGGGTTGGCGCACAGCCCTGCAGCCGCTCACCTGCCCTCACCATGGCGCGCTTGGGGTCATGCGTGCAGGTGCACCTGGCAACCTGCTAGGCGCGGCCACCAGTGGCGGCATCACGCCGTACCCGTTCACGGCCCAGGGCTCGGGCCTGCCGCCGCACATGCGCGGCCCGTCCGGCATGCGCCCCAGCTTGGAGCTCAAGCCGCAGCGCACCATTGACCACATCAAGGTGCGTGAATAGTATCAGCGTTGCGGCGCACGGCCGCAAGCATTTGACCTCGTGCAGCCGCACCGCCGTCACGTCTGCCGGGGGCGTGGCTTTGAGCAGCTTGAAGATCCATTCCCGTGTGTGTGTGTGTGTGTGTGTGCAGGCGTGGATTGGGTACGAGCGTGCCTTTGAGGCGCAGCGCGGGGCCATGCTGGGGAAGCACGGCGAGGAGGCCTCCACGCTGCGGCAGTACGAGACCAACATCGAGGTGGGTGCAAGTAGGCGGGTAGGGTCTGTAGCACATTGGCGGGTGAGCTTGACCTGCAGCACCCACGGCACCTGCGTGCACACCATGCACCGATGGTGGTGGTGGTGCATGCACAGCTCACGGAGCACGGAGTGGTCCGCTTCCGCTTCCTATCTCGCACCACTGCCAGCTGTCTCCTTCTTGCCTTACCTTTGAAACCAAAGGCAACCAAAGGCACCGCACCTGTTGGTACGCTTGCGTGCGCAGCGCAAGCAGCGTGAGCGTGCCCGTCGCCGCCGGCCCCGCGCGTACCTGTGCGGCG
This sequence comes from Chlorella sp. KRBP, assembly GCA_004335735.1. Classification (NCBI taxonomy): domain Eukaryota; kingdom Viridiplantae; phylum Chlorophyta; class Trebouxiophyceae; order Chlorellales; family Chlorellaceae; genus Chlorella; species Chlorella sp. KRBP. The sequence continues at coordinate 45,339 of QAXK01002639.1, read as the reverse complement.
TCATCCCGCTGCCGCACTGCGTGTACGACCCGCACGCCAAGAAGCAGCCAAAGGAGGAGGGCCTGCGCCCGGGCGTCGACGTGTGCGGCATGTGCATGGACAACAAGTGAGGGTCTGGCCAGCCCTGCCTCACATGCACGTGCAGCCGTGCCGCAAGCAGATGCCCCACAGTTCTAGAAGGCTGCTGCAAAGCTGGCAAAGTCCGCACACTAGTGCCAGCAGGGCTTGCGGAGGTCCTCCAGTCCTCAAGTCCTCAAAATGGTCCCGTGCATGTGTTTTGCTCTGCGCAGGCCGCTGCTGGAGATGCGCTCTTGCCGCCACCGCATCGTGAGTCACGGCCTTCGCACTGCCGCTGCTTATGCCGTAACCTGGTGCTGCCAGTTCTTGCCAGTTTGTCACTCGTGAGCTGCCACGTGTGCACTAGTGCACTAACAAGTGTGTTGCCTCTTGTGCTGTTGGCGTTGCCGCGCAGTGCATTGGGTGTGCCAAGGCGCGCTGCCACCTGCTGGAGCTGCGGCAGCTCGTCACGTGCCCCTACTGCACCTCGCTCGTCACCGAGTTCATCCTCGCCTGATCAGGACCTGCGCGCTCGTCACCGAGCCATCATCGCCTCATCAGGACCTGCGCCCTCGGCTTTGGCCCCTCTGCGCACTGTGGCGGGCGGTGCCGGGGACCTCGTGCAGCGTTGCAGGGCGCTGTGGCTGGCCTGTGCCCACTGATGTGTAGGTGTGGGGAGGTTGAGCTGCAATGTAGGTCACTGGTGGCGTAGCAGCGGCGGCGGCATGATATGCGTGCTGGCTGCCGACCTGCAGCACGCTGGCTCACCCTCCCTCCGCCGTGTGTTTGGCCGTGCTTAATCGTGCATGGCGCATCTCCCCGCCTACGTGTTGAACACTGTGCACGCGCCTCGTCCGACTTTGTTCCACATAGCACCTCACGACACGTTGTGTGGCTGTGGTGCAAGACACACCACCGCTGTGTCCGCGCATTTTGACGGCTTGGAAGCATCTGACCACCTGTCGCTCGTGATTGCCCCACCAACCTGGCTCTTTCTGTTCTGCTGACTCTTCAACGTTGCAGCTGGCACTGTGCTTTTCGCTCTCGCTTCTATCTCACCAGCGTCGCGCTGGTTCTGCATCGTACCCTTGACTGCGCAGCGTCGCCCACGTGTGCTATACCCCACTACTACTGTCGTTTGCGCGAAAGGGTCCGTCCGCCCCGAGGTGGCCCTGTGTTGCACTGTTGCGCTCCTGCTGTGCATGTATGTTGTGCCGCCGTTTCCCAGCCCGCCGTGGCAGCAGTAGGTGGAAGAGTGTACGCGTGACGTTCGGCAGCACCTGATGACGCTCCCCCGCTATGGGAAGAATCGGTAAAGCTTTTCCCACCATACCAAGCCCGGCCAGACCAACTCTCTAACGAAATTCCATACTGGCCTGCACCCCGCTGGTGCCAAGGCGCATGTGCATGTGTGAGATGAGTGAGCCGAGTGAGATTGACCCAGTGGTGCAGTTTGGCACCACCGCTTCTCCGGGGACTTGACCCATGTATGCATCGTGTGCTGATTGTGGTGGCGCTGCCCTGATGGTGCTCAGGGCGGCGCTTGCATGTCTGGGCTGACTCAAGGGTCTGGCCCAGCACAGGTTCCAACGTCGCATTTGCAGCAGGGGATAATGTCTTGTTGCGTGTGTGTTGGTTGTGTGTGCGGCTGCGCAGCTGCACCTTGCCCACCTCGACGTGCGGAATGCTCGCGCGTGTGCTGCGGCGCGCGCTCGCTCTCCTTGCCTGTTTCTTAAGGCCCTCGGCCAGGCTGCCAGGCTCCTGGAGCTCTCCTTAGCGCGGTTGCTTGCTGCCCGTGTGTTAGCGCTCTGTGCGTTTGCGGGCTGGCCCTTGCCCCGCACGCAAGTGGGCAGGTCAGACCTGGTTTGGTGTAGAACAGCTGGATAAGGGCATGACGCGGGGCTGGGAGCGACTGGTCCTTGTATTGCCCTTTTTGTGGGAGCACCTGGCGAGCTGTAGCGTTTGGAGAGCTGTAGCATGCACCTCTGGTTTCCGGTGACCATGACAACATGACAAGGACGCACCGTCATACTACTCCCCGCATGCACACATGGCACGGCTCGATGCCTGGTCCATGGCGAGCGAGCATGTGGAAGCCTGCGCCTCTGCTGCGTGCTAGGGACTAAGTTTTCTACGGTCAAGTCAGAACCATCTGTGGGGAATGATCTCTTTCCTGCTCTGAAGCAGGGTGTGCCCGTCCTGGACGCCGAAGTGCGGAACTGACCCAGGGACTGTTAGAGAATGGGTCACCAGGAGCACCTCGCTGCACGCTGCAGCTGTGTTGCCGACACTTCTTTAAGCGGGCCGACCGCACCGCACTAGTCCGTCCACAGCAGGATGCGTCATCCGTTGGCCGCCTGTGCTGTGGGCTCCTGCTAGAGAGAGGTGGAGTGCTTGGCTGCATTGGCACTTTGCTTGTGTGTCGTCAGCGGGTGTGCACGTGCTTGGCTTTACACTGCGCCTTGTCCCTCTGCACTTGGGTGTTGCGCGAGCCTGCAATCGTCAGGCGTGGCACTTGCACTGGGCAGGCCTCTGGCAGCTTGGAAGGCCTTCCCACCACCCTGTTGGCCTTTGACGCGCCCCAAGCCCAGCAGCTGCATGGCGTCGCACGCGCTGGCCACAGTACACACACAACAGCAGGCATGGCAGAGTAGATATAGCAAGCTGAGGCCCCAGCGCTTGGAGTGCAGCTCGGTGCAGCCATGGCAGCTTCTGCTCCTCGAGCAGACTTTGCCACGGGTGTGGCGCAGGTCCAGGTGCTGGCCCCACTGGCGCACTTGAGCGGGCACGAGTACATCAGCGCTGGCAATGGGCAGCTGCAGCAGCAGCCAGCCAAGTCGGCGCCTGCACCTGGGAGCAAGGTGGTGCGGGACCTCGGGCGCGTTATCGCTCTGGCGACACGGCGGCTGCAGCAGGAACCTCGCAGCATCAAGGCGCTGCTGTCTCGCGCCAGGGCGTACAGCGAGCAGGGTGAGGGAGGGGCAACTGCTCCTGCAACAAGTATGTTGCCACCACCGATGAGCAGCGGCGAAGGCCACGACAATTGCACGACAACGATGGCAAGCACCACGCGGTGCTCAACAGCTCCGTTCCTTCGAACCAAATTTTCGCGGTTTCAAGCTTCCCCTGCGCGGCGTGCTGCCCTGCCCACTTGCCAGATGCTCGTGAGCAGGCCCTGGCTGATTACGAGGCGGCTCTCAGCCTGGACCCGGAGTGCGTGGACGCCCTCTACTACAAGGGCGCCCTCCAGGCCAAGCTGGGGCTGCTGGACGACGCCATCGCCGACTTCACGCGCTGCCTACAGCTCGACCCCAACCACATCAACGCCTCGTACGCCAGGGCAGCATGCAGGAACAAGAAGGGGGACTACAACCTGGCCATCGGTGAGCCGCCGCCAGACTCTTGCCGCCCGCCAGTGTCGCGGCCCAGCCAACCGACACCCTCCCACAATTGCGCGCAGAGGACTACAAGTATGCACTGGAGCGGGACAACAGCAGCGGCACGACGGCGCACGCCGCCAAGCGCAGAGGCTGGCAGTCCCGCCTCAGCCGGCTCGACTTGCACCACGCGGACGAGCTGCTGCACCTCCCCCCCGCCGCCTCCGGCACGCAGCAGACGTCGGAGTGGGACTCTGGGGGCGTCACACCCGGCTCCGTCACCTCGGACGCGCACACCACACAGCAGCAGGAGCACAGCTTTGGTTCCAGCTACGGCGGTGTGGGCGCCGTGCCGTGGCAGGGTCGGGGGGCAGGGCCCGTGAGCAGCAGCCGGCTGGCACACACCACGACAGGGGCGGAGGCAGAGCCAGCGGGGGCAGTGTGGGCCGGTGCGGACGCTGCCAGGCGGCACGATGCGCTCGCACGCATGGAAGGCAGCGTTGGGTTTGGTCCAGCAGTAGCGGTAGCCGACAGCACACAGCAGCAGGCAGTAGCAACAGCAGCAGCACAGGGGCAGATTCATCGGGTCGCAGAAGCAGCAGCAGCAGCAGCAGCAGAAATGCAGCGAGTCAGTCAGAGTAGCAGGCTTGTGGGTGGGGACAGCGCGCAGGACGGGCCAGGCAGGCACGACGACAGCACTCTGCCCTTGCTCGGTGAGTGTGCCTCGTGAAGGGCAGGGCATCAGGCGTGGTGCAACAAGGCAGCAGCAGAGCACCTCCACCGTGGCTCTCACACTCATGGCTGTTTTGCTGCGGACGGGCACCGCAGGGCTACGTATGGGCAGCACCAGCAGCGCCAGCAGCCAAGGCAGCGCGGTTCTGCACCCAGCACCATCAGCAGCGGAGGCAGCGCAGTGCAAGCAGCGGCAGCAGCACCGGGCGGGAGGCGACCTGCAGCGGCACGACTCCCACACTGACACCGTGACTGTTCAGCAGGGCGCAGGCATGCCCCTGCTCCCCGCCACGGCGCCAGACAGTGTGGGTAAGAGCGTGGCCAGGCACGCAGCACGGGCCAAGGAGCTCTTGCTGCTGTCGCTGCCCTCCTCAGGGCCCTCAGCACCCGCAGCAGGAGCAGCAGCAGGCAGCCCCACAGCACCGCCCGCGCTCGCGCACCTGCAGCTGGGCAGCGGCGCCATGGACTCGATGCTGCTGTCGCCCAGGCAGGCGGGCATGCAGGCGTGCCCGGTAAGCCCTAGGGCGCAGGCCAATGAGGACGCCGAGGAGGAGGAGGAGCAGATGCAGCGGCTGGCTCAGTCAGAGGACCGGCTGCAGTCGTCGGCGCCCGCCACCGAGCAGCAACGACGCAGGCACGTTGTGTAGCTTGCAAGCGGGGCGGTCACCAGCAGCGCCAAGGCGCCAGGTGCTGTATGCGCTTTTCGCCAAGTGTGTGGCTTGTGCTGCTCACATCTGCGTATCGTCGTGCTGCGCAGGCAGCAAGTGGACGCTCACCACCAGCGGGGCCTCGCCCACAGAAGGGTGTGTGCCCGTTGCCCGTTGCCAGCCTCTAATGCTCATGAGATGCTTTCTGCGACCCAGAGCATCAGGCCTTGCACCTAGTACGTGCCGCCTTGTGTGCATATGCGTGATGCTGCGGCGCAGGCGGGCCAGTATGGTCAGGCCATCCACGAGTACACGCAGGCCATCGCCATTGACCCCACGCATTTCAAGTCCTTCTTCAACCGGGGCTTCTCACACGACAAGGTGCGACAAGGAGACAGGCTGCCTGGTGTGCACGCCAGGCACCCGCTCTGGTTGATCCCATTGCCACGCAGCGCGCCGTACGCTGGGAGGGAGGGAGGGATCAAAGTGCGGAGAATGAGTGCTGTCACGCCGCCTGTTTGCTGGGACACACGGTGCAAAAGGCCAACACTAGTTGGTGGGGTGGGGTGGTGCCACTGTGCAGCTGGGCAAGCACGCCGAGGCGGTGGCCGACTACACGCGGTCGCTGGAGCTGGACCCGCGCAGCAGCTACGCGCACTACAACCGCGGCATTACTAGGGACCGGCTGGGGGACTTCCAGGGCGCCATTGAGGTGAGGAGGCAGCAAAGCCTGGGTGCCTTGCAGGGGGTGGATGAGGGGCCTGGGTGCCTGTCAGCGTGCCGTTGACGCGCTGGGGCTCTGTGCACGCTGGCGCAGCGGTTGGTCCAGCGGTCGCCATGATGCGTTGCCTGACCGGAGTGTGTGCGCTGAGCGTGTGCCGTGCAGGACTTTGGGCGTGCGATTGAGTTGGACCCCCAGGCGGCCGACTTTTACCACAACCGAGGCTTCTCGTTCCGCAAGGCGGTGAGCAGGACTTGGATGATGTGGGCCCATGGCTGCTGCTGCGCACTGCGTCAGTCCTTGAGCCCAGCCCAGGCACCGAAGTGGCCGCATGTCATGTGCCTGTCATGTGCAGCAGGCTCTCAATATCAACCTCCTCTCCCTGTCTTGCACCTGCCCACACTCAAACACCGTAGGGGCTCCTGGACCGTGCCATCCAGGACTACACACGCGCCATTGAGCTCTCACCAGGGCACTGCCGTGCGTACTACAACCGCGCCTTCTGCCACGACAAGTGCGCGTGCGGCCTAGTGCGGTGCAATGGAGAGATCTGCTTTTGCTCGAACACACACTGACAGCATGCGTCCCTGGCTCGCCTTGCCGCACTGCTTTGGGGTGTGGGGTGCGCAGGTTGGAGCACCATCAGCATGCCATTGACGACTACACGCGGGCGCTGGAGCTGGAGCCACGCAACGCCACGGCCTTCCACAACCGGGGCGCGCTGCACGAGAGGGTGGGCAGGTGCGTGCCAGTAAGCAAACCGCACCTGTAGCCATGGCCTGTGGCCACCGTGCCAGCATGCTGGTTCAATTCCACCGGCAATGGGCATGGTGTGGGCGGCGTGAGTTGTGCACACGTGCAAGCTACACACACACGCTTGCAGGGTTGAGGAGGCGATGCAGGACTTCAACGCCGCCCTGGCCGTGGACCCGCGCTGCGCCCTCAGCCTCAACGCCCGCGGCGTGCTGCGGCAGGTGCGCATACTGTATGGGCTGTGGCACGATGGGGAGGCTGTGCATCCGGTGGGGGCACGTCGGGCAGGTGTTGCGTGTCGGCGCTGTGGGACCCAGGCTCAGGTTGCAGGGTGTGGGCGCGGTGTGGCCCTGATTCACTCTGCGCACCCGCTGACGTGTGGTGTCTGCTTGCAGAACGCTGGCGCGCTGGAGGAGGCGCTGGTTGACTTTGACGCGGCCGTGTCGCTGCGGCCGCACAGCTGCACCTACCTGCTGCACCGCGCGGCGTGCCGGCGGGCGCTCAACGACCTGCCCGGCTGCGTGGCGGACCTGGACAGGGTGCTGGAGCTGCAGCCTGCAGACCTGGCAGCGCACACACAGGTGGGTAGCTTCGCAGTGCGAGTTGGCAGCACACACTGTGGCGCGGTGGTGGGGCAGCGGTGCAGGCAGGTTGTGCGGTGGCGTCGCTGCGCTTTGCGCGCGTGCAGAGGGGCCATGCGCTTAGGCGGCTGGGCGAGTACGCATCGGCCATCCTGGACTATGACAGCGCCCTGCAGCTGGCGAGCAGCGGCAATGGCAGTGGAGGCGGCGCGTCCGTGAGCAGCACGGTCAAGCTTCACAACAACAGGTGGGCGCGCCGCAGTGATCACTGACCCGCAGTTGGGGCAGGTGTGGCGGCAATGCTGACAGAGCAGCTGTGCGACACGCATCGTGTGCAGGGCGTACTGCTATGCCAAGCTCTTGCGCTTCCAGGAGGCCATCCACGACTACGACGCTGTGCTGCAGCTGGAGCCGGGCAACGCGCACGCCATCCACAACAGGTGAGCAAGCTTGTAATGGGATGATGGCTTGATTGATGAGGGACTCGATCTGCTCGAATGGAGGCCGATCCAGAGTCCCGCGCCTTGGTGCTCCGCGCCTGCAGGGCGATCAGCGCGTCCAAGATGGAGCGGGACGCCGCTCGCCAGGCGTGAGGGCGTGTGTGTTGCTTGCTCTCGTCCGTGGTGATCATGAGTACCTGCCAAAGGCGGCGCTCCTCAATCGTGGCGATGCGCCTGACAGACCGCAAGCATCCGCCATTAGCTAACGACCCGCGTGGACGAGAGCGCGAATCGTCGCCAATTCGGCTCGCGCGAGCGTCCTACAGTTTCTAAACCTTGGAACCCGCGGGTGGAGCAGCTGTGCGCCGCGCCAGGGACAGCCCACACTTTTATATCCATGCATGAGCAGAGCAGCGGCACACTGACGAGAGCAAGCAAAGGGAGGCCCGAATTGCGTGCGGTTCGACCGCGCTTCGCTGCCCACGCCTCGCTTTGCGGCCACACGGTGGGCGAGCCCCACCAAGGAGCTGCCCATCGGAGGCGCTGAGCTGACATCGGAGCACAGCCTTCAGCCTTCAGTCCAGCGCGCCCCCGGTGCGGCGCCTCCTGTGGGCTGCTGGCTCTGCTTTGGCCTTCGTGGGCGCAACTCTTGACCCGGCCAGAAGCACGCCCAGCCCCTCCAGAGTGCGCGCCGATGGACTTGATGACGCCCCATTTGCTGCCCTCCCGCAGGCCTGGACCACGGAGCGGAGCGCTGACCGATGTCCTCGCCCGAAGGTGGGTGTGCAGTGCGAGCCTCCAAACCGAGCCAGCACAGCCGGCAGCAACGCGCCAGTGCAATGGAGGACGATGGCATTGCAGCGTACACACAGCGATTGGCGGTGGTGGCGGAGAACTTGACAACAACACTTGCATATGAGCTCGCAGTAAGCACACACGCAGGGACTGGGCCAGTGCAGCGGCATTTGCTGGCAGTCGTCCTCGCAATCGGCTGCAGGGCTACTTGATCAGCCTGGGGGCAGCACGAATGACGAAATACAGCTCTCCTGCTTCTCACCTGCTCGTCACAAGGCAAGCAGGTCGTGCGTCGTGCGTGTGCAATGCCCATTCCTCGCAGGCCTGAGCGGCGGCGACAGTGGTCGCGCTGGACCTTCGTCGCGCGTGTCGCCGCCGCCGCCGCCGCCGCAGGCCTCGATGCCGTCGAGCGGCTCCAGCGGATCGTCCCACAAGTCGAAGAAGAGCCCCACCAAGGCGTTCGGCGCCGCCCTGAAGAAGCTCTTCAGCATCGGGGGCGACAGGGACAGGGAGAGGGATAGAGAGCGCGCCCCAGCCTCTGGCGGCCCCCGCAGCGCAACCTCCGCCCACAGCGCCACCAGCCAACCCAGCGGCACCTCGCCCACAGCCGCCTCCCCGCCGCCGCAACCACCACCTCCTCAGCCCGCGCCACCACAGCAGCAGCCCAGGTCGCCGCTCCCCGCGCCCGTCGCCATGCCCCGCAGCCCCGCCTACTACCCCCCTCCGCCCCGCAGCCCCGCGGGCCTGCCGCCGCACAGCCCAGGCGTCCGTCCGCCATACGGCAAGCCCTCCTTCCGCACCGCAGGCTCCATGGAACCTGGCTCAGTGCTCGACGCAGACGACCGCTTCAGCATGGCCACGGCCAGCAGCCATGACCGGGGCTCAGCCCTGCACCCGGGCACCGAGCGCAGCAGCGTCATCACCGACAGGGCCAGCACGCTGACGGACCGGGCCAGCGCGCTCACCCAGGACCGACAGTCCAACCTCATCTCTGAACGCGCCAGCGTCAGCAGCCGAATCTCGTCGCGCGCCAGCGCCAGCTCACGCATCAGCGGCATGTTTAGACAGCTCATGCGGTCGCCCTCTGGAGCCATGAGGGAACAGCAGAGCCAGCAGCAACAGCAGCAGGGCACAGCCCCACCCTCGCCGCTGCCACAGCAGCAGCAGCAGCAGGCGGGCCCAAGCGCGCCCACCTCCCCGTACCCAATCCCTCCGCGTGGCGCTGCCCCAAGCACAAGCAGCATGGCGCCAGCCTCACCACGGCGCTCGCCGCTGCCGCAGCACCAGACCGTCGCCACCTCGCCAACCATGCCCAGGCGGAGCTTTGCCACCCACCCACCTCCGCTGTCATCCCCGTCCCAGCTCGCATCCTCTCCCCCCGCTCACGCCGCCGCCGCTGGCCCCACACCCGCCACACAAGCGCAGCAACCTCCCTCCACCTCCGCAGCCGCACCCTCCGCAGCCGCAACCAGCGCAGCGCACGCTCAGCAGCAACAGCCCCAACCGCCCGCCGTACCGCCGCAGCGCGAGCCCGCCCGCCCCCCAGCCTCCACCAGTTTCGTCCTGGGCCCTGGCAGCATGCTCCCCGCCGCCTCTTCCTCCTCCTCCTCCTCCAGCGCCCTCCGCCTCCCACCACAAGGCATGCCCCCGGGTGGCCCCGCCTCGGCAGGAACACCCTCCTCGCCCGTCGCCGCCGCCGGGCCCGCCGGTGCGATGGACATGCTTGCGGGCCTGCGGTTGCCAGCCCAGCCCGTGCCGCCCGGCACCCAGGGGGAGACGCTGCCGTCGCCCTCACCCGCCGCCCTAGCCCGCATGGACCAAGACCCTAACCTGCTGACTGTGTGCAACGACCTGCCGCCGGCCATGGACCGGGTGAGGTGGAGGCTGGAGGACTACCAGCTGATCCAGAAGATTCACGCCGGTTACGCCTCGGCCGTGTACAAGGCCTACTGCAAGTGAGGCTTTTCTGGGGTGGGAGGGGGGTAGCAAGCGGCATGTGCGGCGGGCTGGGACGGCTGGCCTGATGATTAATGGTCTTTGTCCAGGATCTACGTGTCAGAGCCAGGAGGCGCAAACCCACGCGGGGCCTAGAGCTTGCGAATGTCGCGCCGGGGTCGATGCCCTGGCGCCGCGCCTGATGCTCGGACGCCTTCGTACCGTTGCATACCATTGATGTGCAGGGTGTCTGGCCAGACGGTGGCCCTCAAGGTGTACCAGCCCACCAAGCTGCACGAGATTAGCCAGTTCCAGCTGTACCGCGAGGCCAGGCTGCACACGCAGATGAGCCACCCCAACATCGTCAAGCTCTACGCCAGCTTCAAGAGCAGGGAGATTGTCATCCTCGTGCAGGCAGGCTTTGACTCTACTAGCGCTTGGCTAACTAGGGCAGGGTCGCCCCAGCATCCATCAAGCTTCGCCAGTGAGGACATTGTCATCCTAGTGCAGGTCAGCGCGCCGGACTGGCACCTGCTTTGTGTGATGTCGCTGCATCTGCACTGAGGAGTTGTAGAGTGCCAGGTCGCGGGTCGGCGGGTGACAAGGGTGCACGCTGATGAGCGCACATGAGACAGCGGGCAGGCGGCTGACACACACTCCGTGACTAAACATTGTCATGCGTACGCCTTCCTCCTTCCTCTGGCGCAGGAGTACGCGGATGGCGGGGACCTGCTGCAGCTGCTCATGAACCACGGCACACGCCTGTCAGAGCGCCGCGCCACGCAGCTGGTGCTGCAGCCCCTGCTGCGCGCGGTGAGGCATAGGGTACAGGGCTGGGGCAGGGCTCGCTGTAGCGTTGCCTGTTGAAGCGCCGCGCCACTGCTACCAGTGCACTCCAGCCCTCCCAGCGCCTCGGGCGAGCATGCATCACAAGGCCTCAGGGGCGAGCATGCATCTCGAGCGCCACATTTGACCACAGCTTGCTGCGTGGCGCTCTCATTGCTTGCATTCCATGTGCGCACAGTTTATCTTTTGCGCTGCCTGTGTTGTGCACTTTGCGTGCAGCTCTACTACCTTCACTCCAAGTTTATCGTCCACCGCGACATCAAGCTCGAAAACATCCTCTTCACCGGCCGGGAGGTGCGTTGTTTCGGCGGGGCGCACCCCGCGCACCCGCTTCTGTGTTTTCCTGCGTGTGCCATGGGCCTTTAGGCAGCCCTGGACACTGCTCCATACAAACTCTTGCTGCTGGGTGTTTGCATGGGCTCCTGCCTGGCGCAGATGTCGCTCAAGGTGGCTGACTTTGGGCTGTGCCTCAACCTGAGGGAGGAGCGCAGCGTCACGCGCGCCGGCACTCTGGTGAGGGAGGCCCTTGGTCATAAGCCCTCATGCAGGGTATACCAGGGGGGGGGGCGCTTCGTGCCTGGTGTAGGAGCGGAGCAGTCAGCTCCCGGGTGAGCTGTCAGTCGACTGGTGTCGTATGGGATGGTGGTGAGTTCTGGGGACGCTTGCCACACATGAGAGCTTTAAGCTCATGTGGCGCACTCCTTGCTACATGCGTGTGCAGGACTACATGGCCCCGGAGGTGCTCAAGTGCCCGCAGAAGCACAGGCCCGAGGACAACAAGGTAAAGGGCTCTTCCCTGTTGCCTCCTTACTGCATGCATGCCATCCCGTGACAAGCTTGCCTATCCGTCAGCGGGCTGCACCTGCCCCATCCATCCAAGAGACCGCCCCAGGGACCTTTCCCAGCCCCCAGCCCTCACGCCCCATGCATCATCCCGACCTAATACCCTATATTTACAGGACCGCCTCGACCTAGCGTACACCATGGCTGTGGACATCTGGGCGCTGGGCGTGGTGGCTTACGAGCTGCTCAACGGCTGCCCGCCCTTCACCTGCCACGACAAGAAGGAGACGGAGAAGCGGATCCTCAGCGGGCTCATGCCGGAGTTTGTTGTGGACGGGTCGGACGGCGCAAAGGAGTTTGTCTACGGGTGCCTCACCACCAACCCAGACCAGCGGCCCACGGCCTGGCAGCTGCTGCGCTACCCATGGATCAAGCAGGTGAGGTGATCTGGGCTTGATTTGGCCCACAGCGCACAGTGCACGCACACACTCACTGGCAGTTGCGACATCTGGCTTGCACGCCTCACAAGCTCACAAGCTCAGCAGGTGATCCAAGGGCGAGACGAACGTGCGCACGGCCCGGCAGTCAGGCCGCGTTTGAGAGTTGCGCTGCCGTGCGCTGCTGCTGCCTTACTCCTGCCCTCCGCCGCCCTCTCATCTGTCCCCATGCTGCACAGGGCACCCGCGCCTCCACCACCCTCCTGATGGACTCCATGGCTGCACGTCGCAGCCCCCCCGCCAGCGCAGGCCCGTCCGCCACCTCCGCCACCGCCCCACCCGCAGCAGCAATCGCAAGCCCCAGCGGCACCTCCACTGCCCCCGCCGCCTCCTCCCCCTCCTCCTCAGCAGCAGCAGGCACCTCAGCCCTCCGTCCCGTCCCCTCTGCCTCGCCGCCCTCCCCTCCACCCGTGTTGGCGCCTCCCACCGCCGCACCTCTTGCCACCTACGCTGACCTCCACATGTCCGGGGCGGAGGAGGAGTCACCTCCCAGGCAGGAATCGCCCCACGCCCCCACCACGCCCACCGCAGGAGCCGCCGCCTCACGGCAAGCTGCAATGCTGCGAGGCACCACCGCCACCGCCTCAATGTCCTCCCGCCCACGCCCACGCGAGCACCCGCGCGCCAGTGCCGGTACCCTGAGCCCCACCGCAGCCGCCACCATCACTGCAGTGGCAGCAGCGCAAGCCGCCGCTGCTGCCGCCGCCCCAGCAGCCGCCGCCGCACCCGATGCCTCCACCACCTCGTCCCATGCGATGTCCACGTCGCCAGGACGCCAGCAGGACGCCAGCATTGCAGCCACTGCTGGCTCGACTGCGAGCAACGCTACGCACGGCAGTGGTGGCTCTGGGTCCCCACCTGGTGCTGGTGGTGCGGGCGGCAGTGCAGGGTCAGGATCGCCGCCTGATGCACCCGGCCGTCCGAGTGGCGCTGGCGGCGGTGCGGATGGTGGTGCGGCTGCCGGGCGCGGAAGCGTGGCAGTGGCGGCGGCGCTGTCGAGCTCGTATACCAGTCACGGCACACACGACAGCGTCGGCGTTTCCACCGACGCTGCTGCGAGCGCTGCCGCGACGGCTGGATCGGCAGGGAGCCACAGCAGCACGCAGGGTAGCGGGGCCACGCCCACTGTGCTGGCGGCGGGCGGTGGAGGCACGTCGGCGGTGGGGACGAGCGCTGCTGCGACGGCTGGCTCGATGGCGAGCCGCGGCAGCGAGGGTGCGGACAGCGGCGGCAACGCGCATTCTCAAGCGAGCGCGGGCGGGAGCTTTGGTGGTGGTGCAGCTCCGCCCTCCGCTGCCGCGCTGCTTTCCGGCGCACAGCAGCAGCACCAGCAGCAGCGGCGGCCTGGCTCGTCCACGTCGCACCAAGCCCCCCCAGCGCATCCCCCGGCCCCGCCTCCCTCTGCGGCGCCGCCGCCAGCGCTGCCGCCGGCCTACACGTCCGCCCCGCACATGGCAGGCAGGAAGACGCAGCCGCTGGTGCCCACGCCGCTGCTGCTCCTGGTGCAGCAGCAGCAAGAGCAGGAGCAGAACTTGCTGCAGCAGCAGCTGCAGCAGCGTGGCTCTGACCCCACCACTGCTGCAAGCGGCGCTGCAACCATCACCATGGGTGCAGCCAGAGGGCCTGCATCATGGCCCTCTCCAGACCATCACGACCCGCCAGGGCGCAAGCCGTGAAGGGCCCATGCCACCAAAGTGGGTGTAGGGGAGGACGCAGACGAGCATCAAGTTGTATTGCCTGACTGCGTGGCACCTTGAGCATACTCGGCTGCGAGCAGAAGCAAGCATGCGATGTGTCCTGTGCTTGCTTTTGCGTGCGTGCAGGATTGATTGACTCTCAGGGGAAGGCGGGGGACCGTGGGGGACAGCAGTAGCACGCAAACAATCCGTGCGTGAGCCAGCACGCCTGAGGCAGAGCGGAGGGTGGCTGCCCTGGGGCTGACGATGCGCACAATCATGCCACTAGCAGTACCAGCACCAGAACCATCCTTGGAACCTTGTGGGGAACACCAACGGCCCAGCAAGGTCCTTGCCTTGGACAACACACACACACACACACACAGGTGGAGGCGGCAGTGATTGCCCATGGACAGCTAGCTTGGGGCCCACAGGCAGCCCTGGCAACGTCAACGCCTTGCTGCTGTGCACCCAGTCTGGTGTGGGGCTGGTACGGGCTGCTGCGATCTGCATCGATCAAGTGCTGTGCGGCTGCTAGCTGTGGGTGGGCCGAGGGAAAAGGGGATGTGAAAGGGCGATACTGAGGGTTGTGCTGTGGTTGTGCTGCCAGAGCCAGAGCACGATGGATTGTGAGGTGATGCGGCACGGCTGGCGCTGTCTTGAGGGAGCTTTCACGCGCTAGCGAGGCCTGGCAGATTCTACGCCACCGCCCCAACCACAGCCATGGTGGTGGACACGGTGCCGCACGCACACCCCTTGCCACGACACGAGCATGCACTGAATAAGAGCAAAGCATTTAGAGCGCACATGACTACGCGACTTACACACACTGTGGCAAGGTGTAGGCCTCCAGGATTGGCTGCGTGGTGGGGCGTGAGGGCTAGCACGCTGAGGGCATGCATGCGGCTGCTACGTCACGTGCGCTCCAGAACCCGCGTCCACTTGGGAGAGCAGAAGCTCGTACACGGATCTGAGGGCCCTGCAGCGCCGGCACATATTCATATACATTCATTCTACAGTATGGCTGCGGGCCTTGCCTCGTCAGGTTGTCTGATGATGGGCTGCGGTGCGCAACCCAGGCTGCAGCGCATGGCGCATGGGATTGGGTGCATTCTGCTGCGGCTGTGTGGCGTGCTTGCGGGGCTTGCAGTTGTCGCATGGGATCAATGCTGGCCCATTGATGTTTGCCCATGTCCTGGCAGGCAGGCACAGGTTTGGACGATGCCTCTGGTGCAAGCAGCCGATTGGCACGCGGCAACGGAAGTGGTGTGGTTTGACAGTGGGTGGTGGTGGTTCTCCTGCCCTTGATGATTTGCAATGATCGCGCCCCCCCACGGAGAAAGGAAGTTACGGGTATCATGGGTGGGCTTTTGATGTGACGGGCGGGGTTGCAAGCTGGTGCTGCAGCCGGGGCTGAAACACTGCCCTAGCGCTGGCCAGCTTGCAGGTGGGTGGGTGGACGAGGGCGAGAGAGAGGGTGATTGCTGACTTTGCCTGGCTTCCTTGGGCCACTCAGGATTCTGCCGCCAGCATGCGTATGTGTGGAGAGGTGTGCAGGCGTACAGCGGCAGCACGCCCTGGCCTTGCTGCTCTCCCGCCCGCCTGCTGGTCGGTCCATCATGATCGCTTGCTTGCGTTCCTTCCCCTGGATTTGCTGACGCTGCTCACACTTGACCTGGGCTCCGGGTTGCCCACCTTCTGGCACCAGGACTGCCCCACAGGCATGTGGGCGCCTGGAGATTCTGTTGATCTCGTAGATGCGGCTGGGTGCTTTCTGTCCAGGGCGTAAGCGCCCGCAGGTACAAATTGCGTACGAACACCAAACCATGTGGGGGGCGCCTGTGTTCAAGCTGGGCTGCGATGCGATGTGGTGGCGTGAAGCCTCTGCCGGTACGTGGACGAGTATGTGGGTCGGGGGGAGCGGACCTGCCTGGTACGAGGTGGTCGATGGACGCCATCGCGAGGTGGTCGATGGATGCCAGCGACATTCACGCTCAAGGCATGGAAATCACCTGGAACGGAGTCACCTGGTGGCCAGGTGACGAGCAGATGGAGTTTTGGCGAGGTGTGGCTGCAGTGACGTGCTCCTGCAGCGGCTAGAGGCGGCGGCGCTTTGACCGTGCGCGCGGATCAGTTGGGACTGTCTCAGGTAGAGTAGGTAGGCAGGTAGGTAGTGCCCTGGCTTGGCTGAGCTTGTGCTGCAACATGATCGGACGTGCACATCGCGCGCAGTGCGTGACGCGTGGCAGGTGCATGCATGCCGTGCGCAAAGCACCAGGGGCGAGGCAGCACCTTCTGATGGGTTCATCTCGCGCTGGTTGCGGCCCTTTCGTTCCTGGGCCCACATTGCCGTAGTTTGGGCGAGAAAAGAGAAGCGTGCAGGAAAGGCGCTCAAGCGAGCCACCAATTGCTCGCACAACACCAGCAGCCGCGATGGCCAGCGCTGACGCGGGGCCGGACGGCTAGCGCCATCATCAACGACTCGCGACATTGTGGCCATGGCGAGCTCTGGCGGCGAGCCCTCGCTGGAGGAGCTGCGCCAGCGCATCCTGGGCCTCAGCGACGCGAGCATGGCCACCTTGCTCGGCGTGTTTGACGGCGCCAGAGGACACCAGGCGCCCAGAGGCCGCACCAGCCGGCCCAACACAGGCAAAGGGCGCAGCGTGCCTCAGCGTGAGCGCATTGGTGTCTTCTCCACGTGCTGCTGGTGGCTGGCTGCTTCCAGCATGTGCACAGACGCGGGCGCGAGTGCGGCGCGCTGCTTTGCAGTTGACATCGACGTGGAGGCTCTGCTGGACGCCATCTCCAAGCTGCCACACTCGCAGCAGGCACGGCTCGCGTCCATGGTGGTGAACACCAACAAGGTAGGGACAATTGGGCGTGTTTGGGAGGCTTGGCCGCTGCTGGCCGCTGGCCGCTGCTGAGCGCTGGCCAGCAGTGGACACCTCAGCAAGCAGATTGCAGCAATGGGCCAGCAGTGCAACAGCAGTTCAACCTTCGTGTGCTTGCGCTGCAGGCCATGCGGGTGGTGGAGACGGCGTTCGATGATTTTGCCGTGACCAACGCCGTGGACAGCGCGATGCAGGTGTGGGCAGGCAGGTGGCAAGCAAGGCATCAGCATGCCAGACAGCCCGCCAGCATGCGCCAGGGGCAGACAGGCCGTTGCACCAGCCCGCATGATCCTCAACGTGTGATGTATGATGAGCTTCGCGCTCTGCTGCATGCAGCGGCTGTACGCGCCCGCCGTCTCCACGCGCGAGACCAGGGTCAAGGTGAGCACAACAAGCTGCAGCACTTCGTGAAGGGTCAGGGTAGCCTGCTGCAGGGCACAAGGTGTCCTGAGCGTTCTTGAATGCGCCCCGTACCTGTGCAGCCCGGTGCCATCCTGGATGTCATGTTCACCGGCTACGGACCCAAGGCCGTCAAGGCGGCCAAGACAATCCAGGTGCGTAGAGCTTCAAGCTGCTGAGTTCTGGATCAGGGTAACGACAGGCAAAAGTTGCGAAATGGCGGAGATATCTGCTCTGCACCGTCTCCTGCCCCTGTGGTGGCGTACACGGTTGACTGTGAGGCCAACACCAGTCCTGGGCGGTGCAGGTCGTGCAAACCTGTTGTGGCCGTGACATCGCGTAATCCTGCACACACCTGGGCTGCCTGCACCTGCGTCCCATCCTGACCCCCGCAGCGCGCGTACCGCAAGTACCGCAAGCGCCGCCCGCCGCCTCCAGCCAACGCCACCCGGATGCAGCAGGCCACCGATCTGGCTAGCCAGGAGCCGACCACGCCGCGCGCCCGCGCCCGGTACTTGGATGGGCTCTTCGCCAGGACGCCGACCGTCAAGGTCCGCCGCCCAAGCAGCACCGGCGGCGGCTACCTTTCGGCGGGCAACTCACCAAAGGCATTCCCGTCGCGGCGCGTGCGGCACCAGCGGCAGGACTTCGACGGCGACGACGCGCACGAGGATCACCACATTAGCTACCACGGCGCGCACAGCCACGATGACGACGAGAACGAGGACGACGAGGATGGGTCGCACCAGGCCACGCTCGTGGTGCAGCTGGACCCTGTCCTGACGCCAGCGCAGCGCAACGAGCTCAAAGTCCGCATCGCCGGCATCAGCCTCGACGTGGTGAGGACTGCTGCTGGTGCTGCTGGTGCTGCTGCTGCTGCTGATGATGATGATCACAACTCCGATGGGGTGTTCACCATCTGACAGCTCTCGCCTCGCCTTGCCTTGCGGTGTGTGTCCTGAAGGCGGAGGAGGAGCTCACCAAGCTGGCCAGCCCACGTGTCGACGAGCCCAGTCCAGCAGCCTCATCGCAAGAAGAGTCGGGCGGTGCTCGCGTGCCCCCGTCACCGTTGAGCAGGCTGGACACCATCAAGGCCAAGGTAATCTTACACTCACTTTCTTCCAGGCTGTTGTCCGAACGTGGCCACCCATTTTGTGTGTGTGGCTGACCTGGCTGCTGCTGCGCAACGTGCACCTGCCCGCCTGCAGCTGCGCCAGATAGCCCCAGAGGGTGCGCCATCACAACCGCAGCAAGCACCCGTCAAGGCACCAGAGGTTCGGTTCGCAGACCTGCACCCCATGGAGAAAGCAAGGAGGTGCGGTGCGGCTGTCTGCCAGCTGGCTGCGGTGATCAGCACCGTTTGGGGTGCCCAGCGCACATGCCCCCACAGGGTCACCAGGGCAAGGCAGGATGTGTGCTTGTGCTTCACCTGGTGACGTGCAGGGCTCTGGCACCTATTATGCAGCATCAGCAGGCCTCTAGCCAACCAGGCTCGCCATCTCCAGGGCGCAACACCAAGGCCGGCGGCAGTAAGGGTGGCAGCATCCCAGCCAGCCGTACGAGCTCCGTCCACAGCAACCGCAGCGGCACGATGCAGCGGCCGCACCTCGGCAACCACGCCGGTGATCGACGGTCGCGCGGGTCCGGCTATGAGGACAGCGATGCAGAGGAGGAGGATGACAGCGACGAGGAGGAGGCGGATGGTCAGCAGCAGCCGCAGCCTCAGCAGCCGCGCAGTGAGATCTTCACCAGCCTCATGTTCCGGGGTGGGCTGGCGCTCATGGGCCGCATCACCGCGGCGGCGGATGAGTCCGGTCTGAACGGCATCGCGATGGCGATCCGGCAGCAGGTGGCCTCGCTCGAAGAGGCGATTACGCCAGATGTGAGTGCTGCCCAGGGAGCGGGCGAGGGTGCTCCGCCAGCCGCGATGAGTCAGGATGAGTCTGTGCCGAGGCCTTGATTGGCCCGCAAGAGCCGGCGGATGCAGTGGGGCGACCGTGGTGGTGTGGTGCTACGTGCCGGCCCGCAGGTCGGCGCCGAAGACTTGGCGCTCATCCAGCAGCGGCTGGAGGAGCTGATGCACGAAGCGAGCGCGGTCCAGCAAGCAGCCCACGAGTCCAGGCAGGCCATCGCCGAACAGTGCATGCAGGAGGTGAGCGCCGCGACTGCGCGCAGCCCTCCGACCCGTCAGCGCGTTGATCCCTCGCCTTGGCCCCGCCCGCCCGCAGCCTGCGATGTCGCCGCGCACTCGTGGCACTCGCAGGTACAACGCATCATCGAGGCGGCCAAGCTTCCTCCCACTCCCAAGGACAAACTCTCCTCCCACCACGACCCCGACCAGCAACGCGACCGCCTGGCGTGGCGGCAGCGGCTACTGGAAGAGCATCAAGCCGAGCAACGCCGCCTTGAGGGGGAGGACGAGGAGGAGCAAGGGGAAGACGGCGACGCGACCGGCTCCAGCGACGCGCACGCGCCGCCAAAGCTCGTTCCCCCAAGCCCGCACGCGCGCTCCCCGCGCATGACCCCGCGCACGCCCATCGTGCCAGACAGCCCCAAGAGCCGCTACAGCACCGCCGGTGCCTCGCCGCGCGCGCTGGGCCGACGCAAGCTCGACTCTCCCGGCTCGCCAACAGGCCAGGCTCCAATGCTCCCGATTCCACCGCGCTCGCCTCGCGGTGACGCGCTCGCAGCGCGAAGCGCCGACAGCAGCCCCCGACCCCCCGACAGCCCCCTCAGCCGGCGCACCACTCCCCGCTCGCAGCAGTCCACCAGCGCCACCAAGCTCACGCCTCTGCCGGACAAGCCCAAGCAACCCTCCAAGCCCCAGCTCGGGCGCGACACCCTCTTCATGGGCATCCACGTCAGCGAGTGGCGCGAGTACACCACCGAGGCGCCTCAGTTCCGCGCCACGCCGGCACCCTCCAGGGCCGCACCCTCCATCATGCCCAGGGCACTGCGGCCGCACCTCACCGCCGCCAGGGAGCCACGTGAACAACAGCCAGGTGTGGATGACAGCGCGAGCCGCAGCGGCGGCGGCAGCAGCAGCCAGGTGGCAGGGCCGGGCGTGTGGGTTCTTGCCGATGGCGCGAGCGGCAGTGGCAGCGGAACAGCGGAACTGGGTGGAATGCAGCCCCGGGTGCAGCCTTTGGGCGTGTCTGGTGGCGGGACCGGTGGTGCGGATTTGGAGCAGCAGCAAGCAGTGCCGCAGGCGAACGGAAGCAGCAGCGCAGCCAAGGCGGCGCGAGGCGTGCAGCTGCAGGGGCAGCAGCAGGTGATTACTGTATCATCCGCACCCTGGCTGCCGGACGGTATCGGCGGCATGGAGCTGCGTAACACAGCGCAGCAGGGCGCAGCGGCCACTGCCAAGCTTGGCAACGCGGCCAGCTCGCCTCCCTCACGCCCAGAGGTGGAAAGCTCCGTGGCATCCCAAAGCATGCGACGGGCGCCTTTTCCTGGGCCGCCCAACGCGTGGCCGCAACAGAAAGGCAACGGTGGCGCGGGCGCGTACATCGATGTCGATCCGACGTATGAGGTGCTAGGTGCAGCCAGCGGAGACACGGGCTCAGCTGGGAAGCTGCCAAAGCTGCCAGCCATCCGACCCTTGCCTGATGGCTGGGGCGGGAGCGGCGGGGACGCCGGCCTCCCACCGGCACGCGTCAGCAACGCCGGCACTGTCGCCAGCAGCACGGGCAGCGCTGCTTTCAAGGCATCGACGGCTGCGGGCGGGCCGGTGGCAAGCAAGGCTTGGGCGAAGCAGGTCCGTGCGGCACCGGCGCTGGGCCTCGGGGTGCTGAGCAGCGGAGGCGGAGGTGGAGGTGCAGGCAGCACGTCACCGCCATTGCGGCAGTCGCTCAACCCGATGCAGCGAGTCCTGGGCGAGCCGGCAATGCGACAGTCTCTACCGGGCAACCTGCAGCAGGACTGGAGCAGTGTCATTGCATCATCATCGCAGCCGCCGGTGCGGCACAGCATCAGCGGCGCTGCGCCACCGCAGGCAGCTGCTGGCGCGGCTGGCTACACCAGCAGCGTGGGGATGGTGGAGGGTGGTGGTGGCGGTGCCGCCCCGCCGCTCATGCGCAGCAGCACCTGCGGCGTGGGCGCGGTCAGGGTCGCTGCGTCCGTCGGTGCGCTGGGGCACGGTGGCGGGTCGATGCGCCTGCTGCCGTCGCAGCAGCCGCAGCAGATGCCACCGCCTCGCGGCAGCCTGAGCGGGGTGCTCACGCCCGTAGGAGAAGCGGGGATGCGCGCTGCTGCCCTGGGAAGCTTCGGCATGCCGCTGGGAGGCGGTGGAGGTGGAGGAGCCCTCACAGCGTCGCCGCCTCCGCCACCGATGCGGGGCAGCTTGGGCGGCAATGCGGCCTTGCCACTGGCTCCACTGCAGCAGCAGCACCTCGGCGACAGCGGCACCGCGGGGGGCTTTGCTCGGGCGTCGTCTGTGCGGGACGCGCCCTCTCCCTACAGCAGTATGGACCTGTTGCTTGCTGGTCCGTCTGGTGGCGGTGCTGACGGCGGCAGCGGCGCTGGCGGTGGAGTCGCTTGGGGCCGTTCGCCGTCCCTGGGGGGCTGGTACCAACCTGGGGCGCTGCGGTCGCGCACGGCCTCCGCTGGCACGTCGCTGCAGCCGAGCAAGCTCAGTCTGGCCAGCGTGGGCGGTCCTGTCGGTGGGACCATTTCAACGGTCACAGCAGACGTCGTCAGCGTGTCTCCGCTGGTGTAATCTTGTAGAAGTGAGAGGCTTTCTGTAGGCAGGCAGGCGGGACTTTTATTGCAGCGTCAGATCGCAGCCAGCCACTTGCTTCAGAAGCACGCCTTGCACTTGGCGTCTGAACACAAGTCATCACGCATGAGGGGCAGCAGTTGCTTGCATACTTGGTTTATGAAACCTTTTTCAGAGTCGTGGAGCCACGCAAGTGCGCCATGGCGTGGCCTCGCAAGTGATCCCTGCCTAGCCTGCTTGGCCGTGCGTCTGTTTGCCAGTCGTCACGTCCGCACGCACAAGTGTAAGTCGACGTATGAGGTGGCGCCACGGTAGCTTTCCATTTGGACAACCCGACCGTGGGCAGCAAAGAAGAGGAGGCCAGAGAGGGGTACTGTACACGGCCTCCCGCCCCCGCCACCTCGCCTGAAGCGTCAGTGCAACCTGCCCACGGGCCCCTACCATCCGCAGCCTCTAATAACCCTACAGCGCCCGTCAAATCATCCGGCATCTGTCACAGATCGTCAAATCATCCGTCATCAGAAAACAGTCACAGATCACCACAACACCGCGCGCCTCAGCAAGGATGAATTGCCCGCATGCGTGACTCTACGCACGCTCGCTCAAGCGCAGATGAAGCAATCACTCGCAAAGCATCACCACCTGCCCGCTACAGTCCTGTCTGCCCCTCACACTACTGCCCCTCGCAGAGGCAGTAGTCACCAAACTGTCCCACGCCTGGCACCACCTGCCCTGCCCAGTTCTCGCCCAGACCCACACACCACCACCCAATCATGCAATCACGCGCAGAAGTAGCGGTCGCCAAACTCGCCCACGCCCGGCACGACCACAAAGCTCTCGTCCACGCGCTGGTCAATCTCCGACGTCACAATCTGCGTCCGGGGGAACTGCCGGCACACCTGCACGGCAGTGCAGTGTTTGCGAGTGTGTGCTGTGCTTTCTGACATGCAATGCCGAGGCCTGCCAATAGTGCCTCGGCTCATGACTCAAAGCGCCATGCTGATGCATGGCTGCTGCATCAACGCAGCCACGCGTGCGCTCTGCCTGCCGCACGGAGGACACCTGGGATTGGCACGCAGGTAGTGGGTGGTGCGAGGAGGAGGTCGGTCACTCAATCACTCACCCTGTGCAAGCCCTCGGGTGCCGCCATGAGGCACAGCAGCATGATCTTGCCCTCGTCCACGCCCTTGTCCAGCAGCACCTGCAGGAAGCAGGCGGCATCAGGTAGCAGCGGCACTGTCAGCAGCAACCACACCACCAACAGCAGCATGATCTTGCCCTCGTCCACGCTATTGTGAAGCAGCACCCGCGCATGCTTGCAGCACGGCATTGCCACCAACGCAACGCGCTCATGCTCAGGGCAACAGGCAGGTGCCGCCAGGCCCAGGCTGTGTGCAAACAGCAGTGCGTGCGTGCATCCCTCGTCTTGCTGTGCCGTGCGAGGGGATGCAGGTGCTGACGTGCACAGCGATGCGACCACTTGACTGCCCCTCCTCACCTGGATGGCCTTGCATGCCGTGTTGCCCGTGCCCAGCACCGGGTCCATGAGGAGCACAAAGCGTCCAGCAATGTCGGCAGGGAGCTTCTGGTAGATGAGCTCCTTGGACCCCATGCCCTGTCCTTGAGTGTGCCTGCGGGTGCGGGCGCGGTGCGGTGCGGGCGGCGCAGTGCCAGGGTCAGTGTGGGGCAAGCGCCAGCGCGAGGATAGGATGAGTACGCCAAGGTTTAGTGCGAGGGTCAATGTGAAGAATCAGTGTGAGGATAGGATCAGTGTGCCAAGGTTTAGTGGGCCAGGTTCGTTGGGCCAGTTCCAGTGCACCTAGAGCAGGCAACGCTGCTGCGGGCCGCACCTGTGCACCAGTATCTTGCCAATCTTGACACCTTGGCAGCACCTGCGTGCGGGAAGGAGAAAGCACCAGGCAGCACCAGGCGCCTACTCGTTTTGCTGACAAGGGTGACTGGCTGGGCAGCACGGAGCGCAGTGCCGCACCCACTCACATGCAACATTCACAACCCCGTGCAGCATCACACTTGGTAGCAGCTGCAAGTACTCACTCTCTCAGCGCCGCCTCCATGGCCTCTCCGCTGCGGATGACGCTCACGCCGCACAGGCCCTTTGCAAACTCCACGCCAACGTACGGGTGGCCTGCACGCAGCACCCATTACAAGCAACAACACATTGCGTTGGAAGCAAAGTCCCACTCCACGCACGGGTGGCCTGCAGGGCTGTGCCAACAAAACATCACCATCCCTCAAGAGTGGGTGGCATTACGCCACGTGTGGCTTGTAGCAGCAGACTCGGTCAATCCCTCACACAGCCGCTCGCGGTGCCGCAGCATGCTACCTCGTGCCCCACGGCGTTCCCTGACCCTAACCCACGGCATCCCCTGCACGACGTGAGTGAGAGTGCGCCCTTACCCGTGGGGGTCATGACGGTCTTCTCCATGAATGGCAGGCGGCCCAGCCCGTGTTCCACTACCAGGCGGTTGAGTCGGTTGCCTGCGCACCCACCAGGACACGCCAAAAAGCACCAGTCAGTTTCTTGCGCTTGGCGTACAGTGCGCAGCCAGGTGTGAGAGTGGAGGTGCACACAAAGTGTTGTTTTGCTTAACAACTCGGGAGCAAACCGCATTACGCATGCCCAGCTTCGCGCAGGGCCAGGGCTAGGGGTAAGGTAAGGGTTGAGGTCAGGGCTAGGCGATCCACTCACTGATGAAGACAAAGTCGTTCTTTGAGGTGGCGCGGTCGCGGATGAGCGTGTGCATGCCCCGGATCTGGTAGTTGGACGGGATGACCTGCGTGGGGCATTAATGGGGCCATCAGCGCGAGGACAAGAAAGCTCTGGACTGGAATGGGGCGTTTGGGAGCACAGCCTGAGCAGATGCGTAGTGTTCAGTAGGCAAGCTGCAGCTTGTGCGGGGCAGGGATGGTAAGGCACTCTGATCTGTTCACCGGACAGTGTGTTGTTAACAGCAGCAGCGTCCCCAAGGTACCTCGAGGTTGGGATAGATGCGCAGGAGGTCGTGCTGCTGCAGCTTGAGACGGATGTGCTCTGCAGGCAGGCAGTGGGCACACCTCAGCCACGCATCATCATCATTGCATGGCGATCACGCGACAGGTGTCATGATGCTGCAACCGTCACATATGATCGCCAGTCAGGGCGCACCTCAGCCACGGTTGTGCAAAGGTTGCTCTCGCACGTTGTGTTGTTGTGTTGCTGTATGGTGCTGTATGGTCTGCCCGACATAGATTGTGCAAGGAGCAGCCACAGGCACGCAGGACAGGCAGAACGGTCCCAAGCACTCACCAGTGATCAGATCAATGGCCACCATGTTGTCATTCTGCTGCCAAGGAATGATGATGTCCGCGAACCTGCAGCAGCAGCAGTATTAACAGCAGCAGCAAGCACCTCCCTCATTGCAGTGTGTGTGTGGAGCACACGTGCTTTTGGTGCCCACCCTCCACCTCCAGCACGCTGACACGCCAATCATTGCCAATGACAACCAATCATCGGTAAAGACATTCCAATCATCGCCAACTGACAACAGACCTGCGTGACGGTGCGATGAAGAGGTCAAAGGCCGGCTTGACGAAGCGCGTGTACTGCTCAATGACCGAAGAAACATCCCGTCCGCGCACCGACACGTCACGCTGGATGCGACGCGCCAACCTGTGCACACAACACACATGACCAGCATCATGCACACATCACACAGGGTGCTCATCACCACCCTGCAGCAGCTGACGCATGACCGTGCGTGCTGGTGCATGGTGAGCTGCTCGACTCCGTGGGTTACGGCACAGTCACCGAGCTGTCAAAGCAGGCGCTCACCGCACGTCATCGTCAGTGTCCACGTACACCTGCAGCCACACAAGGGACAGGATGGCGGCCCTTGAGAGCTCCACCCAAGAGCAGCCTTGGCCCTGCCAGGCGGGAGCAGCCTCCAGTCCACAGCAGCAGCCCCCTGATGTGCGCCAAGTGCCCCTCTCCATGTGCACCCACCTTCATGTGCAGCAGGTTGCGAACCTCCTCCAGCGCCAGCACCAGAATGCCTGCACGGCGCATTTTCAGCCCACAATGGCGCACACGCCACGCGTGCCTTCCTTTGCTGCTCCACCGTCCCTCGGCACCCCACTTGGTTCACACCATTCACCCTGGACCAGCGTAAGCCTACAACGTGCTGCGCCCCAAAGCATGCGGAGTTTTAGAGCTTCACCTGAGGCCCATGCACCCATGCGCAAACATACCCTTTAGACCCCAAGAGCAAACCCTAGGACCCAGCATGCCGCGCACCCTCGACGACGACCACGTCCGCCGCCTGCACGTGCCGAACCTCATGGCTGCGCTGGTGCTGCGTGAAGTCGTACACGGGCACGTCCACCGACAGGCCACGGCGCAGGTCCATGAGCGTGCGCATGAGCGCTGGCACGTCAATGGCGTCTGCGGGGCGAGGGATAGAGCAAGCAGTGGGGTGAGGAGGGTGAGAGCAAGCAGTGTGGGGTTGGGGAGAGACGGCAGCTTGAGCAATGCGCTGCACACGCTGGTGTAACTGGCGGTACATGCACCGTCCTCTGGCAGCGCTGCAGCTGTCGGTGCTTACTGCGCAAGCATCAAGGCACTGGTGCGGCAGCAGGGCGCTGCTGAAAGGCCGGTCAGTCTTTGGCTGAGGTTTGGCTCTTCTTACCAGGGTGGTCGAAGTTGTAGTTCTTGACGTCCTTCTGCTCCGCCTCAGTCAGCCCACGGTAGAACGAGTCCTGTTTGCAGTTGAGGTTGGGGGAGCAGGTAGTTAGCAAACAGCAGCAAAAGGCGCGGATGAGACTGAGATAGGGCAGCGCCCGCTCGTGCTCATGCCCTCATCCTGTCAGCAGCGCGCTGCCATCTGGCGGAGCAACGCACACCTGTGCCAGCATGACGACGCTCTGGTCGTGCAGCCGCTGCATGATCCTGTCGCACACCTGCGGCGCATGGATGGGCCACACACAGCAGGGCGAACAGGCCTGGATGAAAGGTTTGCCGGGATGCCGGGATTGGTCAGTCCTGGCAGCACCTCATTGCGGATGCATCCCCCCCGAAGGGCGCGCAAACCGCCAAACCAACCCACCGTGGTCTCGCCGCTGGCTGTCCTCCCTCTGGATGTCTTCCCTCCCTCCCTCCCTCCCTCCCCCCCTCACCTCTCCCTCCTCGTCAACTCACCGTGGTCTTGCCGCTGGCCGTGCCTCCCGCCACGCCAATGAAGAACGCCTGCCGGTTCTGACGGAAGGATGGCGAGCCCGGCGGCTGCGCACCGCTCGCCGACTTTTGCGGGCGGAGCAGGCTCACTGACCGTGTGGCCGTGCTGACCTGCAGCGGCCCGCCTGCTCCAGCAACACCACCACCCGCAGAGGTGCTGGACCCGACGCCGCCCGCACCCGTCACCGGCAGGTCAATCATGCTGAGCGCGCCGCTGCCCGCAGTCGCCGCCGTCTCCATCGCGCTCACCGCCGCTGCAAGGGTGGTGGGGGCGGGGGGCAGCGGCGGCGCGGAGCCGGGGGCGGAGGCGCTGCCCAGGTGCAGCGGCGCACCCAGGAAGTGCGCGTGCATGGGCGACCCGCCCATGCTGCCCGCTGCGACGGAGCCTTCCCGGCTGGCGGTGTCCATGGTGAGGACGGAGATGCCAGACAGCAGGTGAAGGCCGCCCCCGGCGCTGCTGCCGCCGTGAGTGCCTCCTGTGGGTTGCAGCTGCCGCTGCAGCTGCGGAGTCGTGTTGGTGCTGTGGGGCCCACCGTTCTCCATCTGCGTGCAGGCTCTCGCGCAGCACGCTCGCGCAGGAGGATCGTGTGTGTGCGCTTGATTGGACTGCGCGCGGCAGCTCTTCGCTCCCTTTCTCGCTATGACCCTGCATGATCAGGGTCGAGCGATCGTGCAGCGCAGGAACGCAAGCGTGCGAGGGCCATCGCAGCTGCGCGATGGCGAGCAGCATATGGACGTGCATCAAGCGGGACGATGTGGCCGGCCTGCGGCGTCTGTGCACCACCAAGGAGTCCTCCATCGCGCTGACGGATGCGCAGGCAAGCATATGCAGCCAGCACAGCTCATCGCTACGACACGCAGCCGCTGAACTTCCTCAAGGTCAACGCTGGGGAACTGCTGCGCGCGTTCATGCGTGCACGCGCAGGGCCGGACGCCGCTCCATCTGGCCGCTTCTCTGGGCTCTGTGGACGCAGTGAAGGAGTTGCTGCGGTTCAAGGCCAACTGGGAGGCAGCAGACGCGCACGGCAGCATCCCTCTGCACCTGGCGGCGGAGCAGGCGCGTGCGCAGCTGTCGAGGCCTCCCGTTCGCAAGCGGGCAGTCCTGCAACACTGGCCACTGCTGCATCGTGACCGCAGGGCTCAGCGCAGCTGGTCACGGAGCTGCTGACTGGGCAGGGGCGGAGGTTGGCAGTCAAGGTGAACGACGCGCCACGCTTTGGGCGATGCAAAACCACGGGAGCAGCAAGCGGTGCAGCAGCGGCAGCAAGCTTGGTGCCAGCTACACGCCAGGCATTAGCAGCAGTGGCAGCCGCTAATGCCACTGGGGTCTTTCGCTGCGGCCCACGCTTGCCCTGCCGTCACACCTGCAGAAGAAGAATGGCAAGGGTCAGACGGCGCTGCACGTGGCATGCGCCGCCGGTCACGTGGAAGTGGTGCGGGTGCTGCTGGACTGCGGGGCGCGCGCTGACGCCAAGGACCAGGTGCGTCACGTCGCGCAGAGCCCACCTGCACACCATCGGTGCAGGCAGCCGGTGCGAGGGCTGCGTGCTTCGACAACACATCAACAAGTTGTGCCCTTGACGGCTTGCGTGCATGAGGCAGAGCCAATGTCATCGCACAGCGCTAGAAATGCACTCCTACTGCATCCGTGGCACGCACCGTGCCTGTGCAGGCGGGGCAGCTGCCCATAGACCTGGTAAGCGCCGCATCCCCTCACCACGGCGCCCTCCTAGCGCTGCTCTCAAGCGGCGGCAAGGCCGACGGCTCCCACGGCGGCGGGGGCGGCGGCAGCGGCCACACCACTTCTGGCGGCGGTGTTGGCGGTGGTCCTGGTGGCGTCGGGGCCCCAGGCACGCCTCAGCACGCTAGCACGCCTCTTTCCTCCTCCGCGCACGCCAGCGCGGAGGTGGCGGTGGATGCGCCGCTGTGCAAGACGCCAAGCGGCGGGAGCGGCAACGGCAACAACGGCAACAGCGCTGCCATGCATGCAGGGGAAGCAGCAGTGACGCCGCTAGCGCTGGTGCGGCGGGGTAGTGGCAGCGGGGATGGCAGTGCGGGTGGTGGCGCCATGGGCAGCGCAGGAGGAAAAGGAGGAGCAGGAGGCGAGGGGCCGCCGGCGTTGGCCCGCAGCCGCAGCCCGTCCCGCACAGGCTCAATGACGCGGTTGGGGAGCAGCGGCAGCGCGGCGGTGGCGGCGTTGGGGGCGGCTGGGCTGCGGTCCAGTGTGGCTGTGGACGGAGGTGGTGCGGTCGTGCCGCGCCTGCATCCACAGAGGGGGCTGGGGAGCAGCGGTGTGCTGCAGCAGGCGTCCTCGCTGCCGTCAGCCAGCGGTCCAATCACCAGGTGAGCAGCGGAGGATGGAGGTTTACAGTATATACTATAAGGAAGCAAGGGTGGGGCTGTTGTCATCTCCTGTAGCCGAAGCCAAATGAATGTGCAGCCAGTGCAGCCGGCAGGGGACCAACGACTACTGTAGTGCTAGTTCGCCCTCCCGCCACCTTGCGATACACTTTTGCCATGATGCATGTGGAGCGCAGGGCGTCTGTGGCGTCCGGGGTGCGAGGCGTGGTGGTGACGCCTGAACGGTCCGGGCTGAGCAAGATCACCTCCCCAGGCGCAGCCGCCTCGGGGGGGTCATTGACGGCACGGCAGCCGCAGCCTGGCGCTGCGGCGGCGGCAGCGGCGGCGGCAGCGAGTCAGCAGCAGCAGCAGCAGCTGCAGGCGCAGGTGCGAGGGTGGCAGTGGTGGTTCGGTGCTCGGGCAGAGCGATTCGTCGACGGGGGCTCAGGCGCGAAGGCGTATGCACATCCCCTGTGCAGTGCCCAGCAACGCTTAGCTGCACATGCCTTTGTCTCTGCCTGTGCCCATACTGCATGCTGCTGTACGTGTGCAGGTGGGTGAGCTCAAGGAGCGGTTGGAGCAGTTGGAGACGGTTGCTGAGGTGGCGGCGATGGGGCGGCGTGACGCCGAGGAGGCCCTGCTGCAGTCACAGGCCAGCGCCAAGGAACACGAGGCGTGAGTTTGCTCGCTTTGCACTCACGTTTTTCGTTCAGTGCGCTTGGGGAGGGCGCTTGGGACGGGCGCAGGCGTGGTGTGGGTTGAGCCTCTGGAGCAGCCATGTTCAGGCAGACAAACATGTGCCATTGCACGGGTGACTCCCGCTGCCTGAAAACTGGCTGTTCTCAGGGTAGCCCCGAGTGATAGTCTGCAGGTCCGTCCACCCACATAAGCTGCTGGCTGAAGCCAGATATATAAACACTGACGTGGTGTCGTGGCGTGTACGAGAGGGGCTTGCATGGCACGCCATGCCCATACAGCGAACGGTACCGATCAGGCAGCCAGCGAACAACCATCGTGCCAGCTGTGTGCCCGCAGGCGTCAGGAGATGCTGGAGGCCTCGCAGCACGCACTGGGCGGGCGGGTGGAGGACGTTGAGGCGCGGCTCGTGCACGTGGAGCAGCGCGGCAAGGATTTGGCAGGGCGGTTGGAGCGGGCGGACGAGCGGCACGGGCAGGAGCTGCGGCATGTGGAGCAGCAGCAGGGGGCACAGGTGCGTGCAATTGGGCTATTTTATCAAGTTTTGCAAGTGCTTGCGTACGATCATCTGCCGAATCAACGTTCAGCGCTGCGGAGCACCTGGTGCTGTATCCAACCACGTGGAGAGCTGCGGCTTTGCAGTCCAATCAATGAATGTGCAGTGAAGAAAAGAAGGAAGTGAACGCTGCCCCTGCCCTGCACTCCTCACAATCAAACGCAGGGCCTGACAGTGAGGGCACTGGAGCAGCAGGTGTCCCGCCTGCAGGCGGAGCAGCTGTCCACGCACGGCCTGGCCAGCGTGCTGAGGCGGGAGCTGGACGAGTTGGCTGGGGATGTGCGACAGCTGAGGCTGGCGGACAAGGTGCGTGGCACCGTCACGTCATCATCATCATCATCATCCATTGCATGGCGTTCACGAGCGTTGTCATAATGCTGCAGCCCTTACAAAAAGATCGCCGGGCATTGTCGGATGTGGGCCTGCTTGCCACGCGCGGCAGGGGGATGTGCCACCTGCGACTCAGCTAAACTCAAAAGTTGATGCTTACGTGCTTACGGCGAGATTGGTGTGCTGCAAAGGCATTGGTGTGTAGGCCATAGGCAGGGCAGCCATGCCTGCTCGTGTGGTGGTGTGCGGGAGCGCATGCCCGCAGGAGCAGCAGTCCAATAACAAGGTAGCCTCTGCAGGCGGCACTGGCGCTGGCGCAGGCGCTGCTGGCCTGTCCCAACAGCAGGAACAGCTGCAGGACTTGGCAGCACAGGTGAGTGACCCTGGTGCTGGTGCTTGTGCTGTTGTGTTCTTAGCTTGCGGACGTGGCTTCAGGCCGCAGCCTGTAGCTGGTTCTGGTGCATCGTGCTGTCAAGTTGGGCCTCGATCACAGCTGGGATGCCCCTGAGGGGCTGCAGCGCCAGAGCCCACACGCAATGGGGCGCCAGAGCAGGTGTACGTACCCGCTGCCTGCTCACTCTTGTGCGTGAGGTCCTCTCACTCTTTCACGCGCAGGTGCAGGCGCTTCAGGCGCGCGTGGGGCATGGGGCGGCGGGGGCGGGCGCCACTTGGGAGGTGGACGCGCTCAAGGCTCGTGTGAGCAAGATGGAGGCAATGGTGAGGCACTGCTGCTCTGCACCACGCGCGTGCTGCTTGTGGCCTGTGAGCACGATGGAGGCATGGCTTGTGGCGTGAGTTGCTTGTTCACCTCTGCTTGGAGCCTCTGCTAAAAGAACGCCACAAAAACTCGTCCTGCAGAACTGTGACCTGTCGTTGGCTACACGGCGGTAGCGTGTGTTCACTTTTACTCCCAATTGGCGCTTCACTGCACCTATCCCTGCGCAGAACGTGCCTGACCAGTTGGAAGTCTTGGCCCTCCGTGCTCAGCAGCTCGGGGCCAGCGTGGCCACGCTCACCGATGCACAGCAGCAGGCCACCGACAAGCTAGCAGCGCTCTCACGCTGGCAGGCCGAGCAGCAGCAGCACCACCAGGCGGGCAGTGGTGGCGTGCAGGGGCCAGGGCAGCAGGCGGTGGGGGCGGGGGCGGGGACGGGAGGGGAGGTGGCCGTGACGCACCTGAGCTCATCGGCGTCTGGCAGCATGGCAACCAACCTGGGTGCGTGTGATCATATCATCATCATCATCATCATTGCATGGCGTTCACGACAGGTGTTATGACGAGATGCAGCCGTCACAAAAGATCGCCAGGCAGGCCTCACCAAGCAAAGCTCACGCCAGTGCACGCCAGCTTGTCTGAGGCTGCGCTCGCATGGCCGAGGCCAGGTCCGCTTGCGTGTGTGCATGTGAGTCGGCACTTGTGCCGGCCTCTGTTTGGCGCCTCGTATCAGTCCGGTGTGAGACAGCATGGCAACCAACCTGATCTGCGTCTTGTTTAGAACGCTGCATTGCACTAGCTCTGGCATCTGCAGTTCCCGACCCTCCCCGCCTGTTTTGTCGCTAGAATGCTCCGCACGTGCTGCCCTCTCTCACTCTTGCCCTCACTCCCCTTTCCTCGTGCAGTGCGTGTGGAGGTGCGGCTGGCGGAGCTCGAGTCCACCCAGCGCTCTGCGCAAGAGAGCGTGCAGCAGGCAATGGCCGCGTTGCAGCAACAGGTGCGAGGAGGCCAGGCCACACATCACACGCCCATGACATAGAAGTGGCACACTCGCACAACTGCACGGCGCTTTGTGGCAAGGACGCCCACCCAACACGTTACGAAGACGCCCGCCCAACACGCGATGCTTGACAACGCCGAGCTTGTCAGTGGCGTGCACTGCCCTCCCACTTTTGTGCCGGCTGCAGCATCATGACACCTGTTGTGAACGTCATGCAATGATGATGATGATGCCCTCCCTCATGCCCTCACGCAGGTGGCTCAGCTGATCCAAGCCCAGCAGCAGCAAATTGACAGTGGCGTGCACTGCCCTCCCTCATGCCCTCTCGCAGGTGGCCCAGCTGATCCAAGCCCAGCAGCAGCACCCGGGCCCCCCAAGCACCCCCGCCCAGCCCGCCACGCCTGGTCCCCTGACGCCCATTGGCAGCTCCCGGCGCGCGGCGGCACTGGCGGCCCAGCAGTCGTTAGGGCTTGGCGACCTTCAGGGTTTGGAGGACCTGAGGGAGGGCATGTCCACGCTCAGGCGCGAGGTGGCGGGACTGCAGGTGCGCTTGTTGTGTGTGTCGAGTTTTACATCTTGGTGCGGCTATCTCTCTCGCAAGCAGAGGTGTGTGGGAAGCCTGCAAGTGGCTTGCAAGTATAGCCAGGCAGCAGCACCAAGGCACCAGGGATCAGCAGCGCGCAGAGATTTAGCGTCCTCACACTGAGGTGCGAGGTGGCGGGGGATTGCAGGTGTGCTGGTGTGTAAGCAGGTTGGCCAGGGCGACGGCATGGGAGGTGGTTTGCCTGTTTTGCCAGCGTCCGTTCTGTTGTGCGTGGGATGTGTTGGCGCCGCGTGGGCGTATCAGGTGCCTTCAGCGCTTCAAACCTTAGAATGAAGCCTTGCGCCCCCGCATGCTTTAAGCTTGGCATGCATACGATGTGGTGTGCACGCCGTTGCCCCGTGCCTGCAGGACACTGTGGCGGCCCTGCGTGCCGAGCTGGGCACCACCACGGGCACCCTGCGGCGCGAGTGGGCGGCGGCGGTGGCGGAGGCTGAGCAGCGCGCAGCGGAGAGCGCGGGGGAGCTGGCGCAGAGGGAGGCACGCGTCAAGGCCATGCGGTGAGGGTTCGGGTTTGGTGTAGCCGGACACACGCTTTGCGGCAAGCAGCACTGCACGCTCATTGTGGGAGTGTGCATGGCCATGACGTGATGTGCCGGTGGTTGATTGGTGGTTGTGAACGGTGACCTGTGTGACCGCGCAGTGACGCCGTGATGGCGGATGGGGACAGCCGCGCAGTCGTCTCGGCGCTGGAGCAGCGCCTCACCAAGGCGCTCTCAGGCGTGGACACACGGCTGGGCCTGCTGCAACACAAGGTGCGCGCGCTTCTGCTTGATGGCTTCTGTCTGCTAGCTGATCTGCCTGCTTGTGCAGCGGCGGCGACCGCTTGTGTGTGGGCTGTTCAGGGGCGCAGCTTGCTGCTTTCTCTCTCCTGCATCATGCTGCGCAGCAGCAACAGCAACAAATGTAGCGAGCGTGTTGCTGTGCCGCGTTGACCCCTCGTGCAGGTCGAGGTGGTGGAGGAGCAGGTGCAGCAGCAGGGCCAGATGAGCCCCACCTCACGCGCCGAGCTGCTCCTTCAACCCGCCCTCGCCTCCCGCCTCCCCAGCGCCTCGCCCGCAGCAGGCTCCTCGCGAGGCGGCGCGCCGACGCCGGTGGCTGGCAACTCGACGTCGTGGGGCGGGCGAAGCACCACTGGGGGCGGCGGCGGCGCGACCAGCGGCCGGGGTCCGGTGGCGGAGGCGGATGCGTCTCCCAGGGCGAACGCGCTGGGGCGGCTGGCGCAGCAGCGCTGCTTGCCCTCCGGCGGTAGCGCTGCTCCTGCTCCTGCGATCGTTTGCACCGCTGGAAGAGAGACGAGCGGGAGAATCGCGACCGCTGGCGAGCCGGCCCCTTGCTCGGTAGGAGGGGCGAGTGGGCGGATGGCGAGCGCTGGCGGGGCGGGGAGCGAGGCGCGCACGCAGGATGTCGGGTTGTTCAGCAGCTGCGTGGGGCGGCGGCCTGGCGGCGGCGTGGTGGTGATGGACGCGGCGCAGCAGGACGGAGCCGGGGGGTTGCCGCCCACAAGGTCTGAGAGTGGCGGCGGAAGATGGTCGCGCATCTACACTGCGTTTGGGCCGCAGGCGGGAGGGAATTAGCCAATTGGCTTAGTGCCTGGGGGAGGTGCCACGGGTGTGGGCCTTGGCTGATTGGTGAATGCGTGGCGGTGCCTGGGGATGGGGGCCGCACGCGTGGGGGCTTGGCCAGTTGGTGCCTGGGAGGGAGGGGCTTTGCGGTGAGGGCAGCCGCTGCGGTCGATGCTATGCCAGTGGGGATAGAGGTAGTATGGGCGTGTTAGGGCTGCGGACCTGATGTTAGGAGCAAGGCGTGTGGTAGCGTTGCGGACCTGGGTTCTGGGCATAGACTGATGCATGCTCAATGCTGCACCCACCTGTCCCCGCGGGCGTGACAGTGTCGCCGTGCGCTTGCTGCTTCCAGTCCTTCCGCGCCTCCCTTGCTGCTCTTCTTGCTGCTCTTCTTGCTGTCCTAGCTGCAAGGGGGAGCGGGTGGACGAGTTTGAGGCAACTTGCACCAGCACGCTCTGGCAAGCACGCTCCACCAAACAGGGGTGGTGGACACGGACGTATCAGGCAGAGTGTGTGGCACCGCGCCGCATATTCATGCGCGTGCAAGGCCAAGCACGCACGGAATCCTGGAGAACCCCCTCGGGCGCCGTCACTAAGCTCGTCCTAGGTGTGTGGCAAGACGCAAGACATCACATTATGCAGATCACGAGACGGCTTGGGTTCTGGGGACCACGAGGGAGCTACACTTGGAGCTCGCACTGTACGAAAGGCGCCGTGGCAGTGAGACATTAGGAGAAAGGAAGGAAGCGCGCCACAAGCCGGCTCAGCACGGGTGACAAGGCCCAGTGCCGTGAGGTCCCTACTCCCACTGCTTATTCTTAGGTGAGCCCGAGGGTAAACGCGCCCTCAGACACTGTTTATTGATAAAGCCCACGAACCGCTTACGCATATGCACACACATTGATCAAGCCCCAAAACCGCTTATGCCATGCTGCCCGGCCATGCTCCGCCGTCAGGGGACTCGAGCGGAGACCCACGGGAAGGCAGAGATTTGTGCAGGCGCACACCAGGAAGCAGTAAGGCCCCCCGCCTAGCCTGAGCACGCATGTGGCAGTGTTGTTTGGTGCACCTCCAATCCATGCCCCATGCACAGTTCGGAGGACTAGTCCTGCCCTGGGTGTTCATTCTTAGCCATACGAGCCTCATCTCATCACACCACATCATCACACCAGTGCTCTATCAACATCACGCACTGGCGCCAGCATCTCACTATCACCACGCCGCCTGCGCCGGTTCCAACGCATCGTTCTTAATCATCGCCTTTCATCACGTCGTGCACGGTGACATTAGAATCACCAACCTCACGGCCTGCATCTGCTAGCCTCACGTCAACAGCAGGCGCCACGCTGCCGCCACCGCACCACCTGCGCTTGTGGTGGTGCCTTCCCACGGCTACGCAGGCGCCACCTTTCTTACCGCGCAACCTCCACAGGTGGCCCCATCAACATTCCACCTCCACCTCCACCTCTGACTCCATCTCCACCACCTCTACCTGTGCCACCCTCAGTCTCCTCCACGCCACCTCCCCCACTGACCCTCACCCTCCATCAGCACGCCACCTCCATCTCCCAGTCAGGCTCGTACTCGAGCAAGTACGTCTCCATGTGCCCCTTGCCCTTGACCTCCACGCCACCCGTCGGCACCCAGGCCTCCCATTCCGTCACGGCGGCAAAGGCACCACTGGCGTGGATGGAGCCCGCCACACCCGTGGACTCCATCCGGCTCGCAGTGTTCACGGTGTCCTGCACGGGAGTGTGAGCGTCCGAGTGAGTACATGAGGAGCTACAGCTAGATATGTGCCTTTAAGAGTTGGCCACATTACTCGTGGCACTGTAGGTGTATGGTTGAGGCCAGTCCATTCGTTGCAGCACTACTGGCAGCTGGACGCCATGCAAAAGAACATCCACTGCGTCACGTTCCAGGCCTTGCTCGACCCCCTTGACAGTATGTGCCGTCCAATCACTCACCCCGAAACAGCAGAAGCGCGGCATCTTGCGCCCCACCACGCCCGTCATGATGGGGCCGCAGTGCAGCCCCACGCGCATGCGCACGGGCTGGCCCAGGGGCGTCTCCACGCTGCCGGCAAGGGACACGAGCGCCTTGGCAAAGCGGATCATCTGCACGGCAGCGCCACAGCATCAAAGGGCCGCAGGGCAACCACTGACTTGGCTGCCATACGGCAACCACCTGAGCAAGAATGGCTTTGAACGCACCGACCCGCCTTGGCTCAGGTCACACCAGCACCAGCACCAGCGCCCACCTTACCCAAACAAGTCAAGCAGCCGCCCCTGTGTGAGAGCATGCCATCACCAGACAGCAGCACCGTACACCTGTACCTTGCCCGGACAGAGAGCACTCAACCACCAGACAATGCAACCCACACTGTACCTTGCGCGCGTGGTCGGGGTCGAGTCCGCCCAGCACATCCTTGCGCACGCCCGACGCCGCGCGGATCACCTCGGGCTCCCCCTCGCCCTCGCCCTCGCCCTCCCCGTCAAGTCCCTCCTCCTTGTCCTCGTCACCGCAGCCCGCCGCCTCCGCCAACGCCTCTGCGCCCACCACCTGCGTAGTTCCCACCCCACAGAGCAGCACAGTCCAACCTCTCTGGAGCCAGGCTCGGCTGAGCTTGGCCGTGATTGCACAGCAGCATTCTAGCAGCAGCAACATGCAGGGAGGATGCCACAGGTCCACGCCCGACGCATCGTGTGCTGTATGTGTTGTGTCGGTATTTGCATCGGTTTGGGCGCCTCGGCGGGGCCGGAGCCCAACTACCCGGCGTACCCGATGTCTCTCGCAGCACTCGGGCGCGCAAGCCAAAGACAAAACGTCCTGATGCAGGAGCACACACGTGCGCACCTTTCTCTTGTCGGCGCTGCCAGCAGGGTTGAGCGCGTGG
This sequence comes from Chlorella sp. KRBP, assembly GCA_004335735.1. Taxonomy (NCBI): domain Eukaryota; kingdom Viridiplantae; phylum Chlorophyta; class Trebouxiophyceae; order Chlorellales; family Chlorellaceae; genus Chlorella; species Chlorella sp. KRBP. Next base: position 7,563 of record QAXK01002639.1, on the reverse strand, counting down.
TGCTGCAGGGAGGCGCGCTCGGGCAGCGACTGGCTGGGCAGGCGGCCCTGCTGCGCGCGCTGCGCCTCGTCCGTGCGGTCAAACAGCCCTGCCGCCACCATGTAGCAGTCTGCGTGCAGGGTGAGGCAAGCGCACACGGCCACAGGGTGAGCATTCTTATGCTCAGTGCGGGCAAACAGAACCGCAGGCTGCTACACAGTGGCAGCCTGCGTGGGGCACGTAGCAGCGCGCCAGTGATGATCATCAATCTGCTCAGTGTACCCAAAGCCCCGCACCTCCGATGGTCTCCACCTTGTACACGCTGTGCCGCACGCACAGGCTGTCGTACTTGCTGAACAGAGATCAGGCGCGCCTAAACACAGCCCCCGAACAGTCACACACCTCCAATGGTCTCCACCTTGTACACGTCATGCTCCTCCAGCAGGCCGTCGAAGAGCGAGTAGAGCGAGTTGAGGAAGATCATCACCTGCGCACAACACCACAACGAACCAGAGTGCTCACACCTTGGCAGTTGAATCGCCCAGCCGTGCGCGCACACCCAGCCCGTGCAACTTGGCAAACCGTCCGTTGGCCATGACAGCAACTCTGAGCAGCAGCTCACCTGGGATGGGTGCAGCTGCTGTGACATGGCGGTGAAGCCCTGGATGTCGGTGAAGAGGATGCTCACCTGCGCACAAGGGTCAGCGTGTTTGTGCACTGTGAGCCATCTGCAGCTTGCCCGACTGGTACTCCAGTAGTGGAAGTCAACGCACACCACCACCACCACCACCACCGGGCTGCATGACTCCACAGCAGCAACACTAAACCGCAGCTGGACCGCAGCTGAAAACGAAACAGCAGTCACTGAGCACGTCGTTTCCGCAGCAAGCTGCAGCCACCACAATGCGCCACCCGCCTCCCAAGGCCGTCCCCACCAACACTCACTACTGATCCGCTCACTGAGGCGCCAAACCAGATGCAAAAAAACACACACTGCTGCATGCGATACGTGATATCTGCTTTTGGTATCTGCTTGCCAGACATGGCTGTACCAGATGTAAAGCTCACCACACACACTGACTACTGACCTGCTCGTGCCAGGTGCTCAGCCTCTGCACGTCCGCCACCGTCAGCTGCAGTGACGAGTGGCTGCTCTCCAGGCTCTGCATGCGGCTAAAGTACCTCTTGAACGGCCCGTCGTCCAACTCGCCACCGCCCCCCGCCCGCGGCACCATGGTCAGAAACGGCAGACCGCCCCGTGGCGCCATCGACAGCGCACCACCGCCGCCACCGCCACCGCCGCCGCCATTCTCCACCACACCCTCCTGCCCGCCCTGCGCTGGCGCAGCGTCGATTGTCGCCGCGCTCGGCTGCATGCTGAGCAGCGTGTTCTCCTGCCCCTGGCGCGGGCTGGGCAGGGCCAATGACGGCAGCCTGCCGCTGCTCAGCTGCAGCTCATCCGCTGCCGCGTCGGCACCAGCAGCAGCCCAGGAGGAGGCGGACCAATAGTGCCCCACCGAGGTGTGGTGGCTGAGGTCCATGCTGGCGGCGTGGTGGTGCGCCAGGGGCTGCGATGCTGTGCCGTTGGGCGGGGGGGTGGAGGGCGGGTCATACAGGTTGTCGTTGATGTTGCTGCTGTTTGTCTTGTCGTGGAAGGAGGTGCTGGTGCCGCCAGGCGTGCGGTTGCGGGTGCGGGAGCGGGACCAGCGCAGCGTGATGGTGGCGGTGGTGGTGGGCGTGACGGAGCCGTTGCCGTTGCCGGGGATGCCGTTGCCGAGGCCGTGCGGGGTGGCGGAGGTGTGCGGCTGCTCCGGGGTCTTGTCCTCCAGCAGCACGTCGACCACCTGCGAACCGCAGCAGGGTGTGGGGCTAGGGTTGCGGTCGAAGGATTAGGGGTGGCATGGGCGCCAGGTGCAGGAATGGCAAAGAGATGGCATGCTGTCCACAAGGACCGAGGGCACTTCTTACGAGGCCGCTAGGCGCTCCCGAGATGCACGTTCATATATTTGACGGGGCCAGCCGCACCTGTTGCGGCAGGATCTTGTGCAGGAGCGCACGCTGCTGCTTCTGCAGCCGGTGCACTCGGTGCTCCGCCGCCACCACGTTGGTCACGTCCACCTGCGGCAAGGTGGCAGCACAGGGTGCAGGGGCAAGGGAGTACCACTTAGAATATAAGGAATATAAGAGGATAACTAATTAGTTATTACCAACAACATCAGGCGTCAGGGAGTGCGCTGGGCGGACCGCAGGCGCTCTCAAGGAGGACTTGATGACGACTGAAGGACAGGTCAGGATGGGCCCGAGGTTAGCTTAAGAAGGACTCCACGAGGACCCAAGAAGGAGCCTCACCTGTGCCACAATGTAGACGACCTGTGAGGTGACCCCGTCCTTGAGCTTGCTGATGGACACGTCATGGTAGACCTGCTCAAGTGACATCGCGCGGTTATACGGTCACACAAATGGTTTGGCACGACTGCCACACGGCCGCCTGAGGATATGAGCTACGAGCTGATTAGCAAGGCCAGCTGCTTCGCCGGCTACTTCCATGGTTTACTGCAAGCAAGGTATACTGATGGCATCGCACACGCACCTTTGCAGCGGGCGGGTGGCCGAGCAGCCTGAGCAGCGTGGCGCTGCGGATGCGGATGCGCTGGCGGAACGTGCCCTCGTCCGCCACACGCAGCAGCGCCGCCTCCAGCGCCTCCTGCAGGTGTGGAAACGAAGCAAGGGCATGCGGAGCTGGCTGAGGAAGGCTGGGCTGAATGCATGACCTCTGGCTGAGGAAGGCTGGGCTGAATGAACGCCTGGCTGAGGCTGGCTGGGATGGGAGGCAGGGCTGAATGTTGCAATGACGCCGGGCCAGCTTTGTGTTGAGCTCCTACAGTCGCGGCCATCTGGCCAGCTTGATGCTCATCACTCACTTCAGCAACCGGAGAGCTGTGTCCACCCGCGCACCTTTGTGCCCATGAGTTCCTCCAGGTAGTTGAGCTCCTGCGCTGGCGCGTTGTAAGCGGGCAGCAGCACGGCGTCGTGCTCGGGGCCCTTGCCACCCGGCAGCGTGCCTAGCCGCTGGTCCAAGCCCAGCACGCCCACGCTGGCCAGCGACGTGGCATTCTGCAGCAACCACCACCACAACAACAACCAAAACCACATCAGCATCAGCATCAGCATCAGCGACATCAGCAGCAGCAAACCATGCTGGTGGTGATGGAGCGCAGGTGCCGTGTGCCTTTGCACCATTGTGCCGTTGCTGGCAGCCCTCACGCAAGGGCTGCAGCCCCGCTCAGTGTGAGCGAGAGCTAACTCACCTGGCTGAGCACGCGTCCCTGGCAGCAGCAGGTGGTCACCATGGTGGGTACGTACCTGCGCAAACACATGCATGCACACACACACACACAGGCCGTTAGGGTGGCGTTAGGGTTGGGGTACGCCTGTGCCCGCCTTCCCAGGTCAGGGAGCGTTGAAGGACCCACAGCACGGCCACTGCAGGTGTGCTGCAAGCGGGTTGAGCTGAACGCGACGCTGCCCTACGGCCACAAAAGGGCTTGAGCGCATGCAAGGGGCTACACCCTAACCCCGACAGCCGGCCCGGCTAAAGGCATGCGCACACTGCCACGCACTTGAGCCCCATGTGGTCGCGCATGGCGCCGGCCCAGACCCTAGGGTCTAGGACGTCCAGCTCCGGCTCGATGTGCAGCAGCAGCGCCCTGCACACACAACAGCCCCCACCATGGTGCGGCTTGCTTTACATCCGTGTGGATATCTTCTGCAGTGGGGACCAGATATCACAACCAGACGGCGCGCCCTCTCCCCACAACACAGCTGAAGCGCTTCTGCTCTGCAGGTGCTGAGTTCCTCCTCTCCTCGTGGTATCGCGGGTGAGCGCCCAAATGCACGCATTCCCCACCCCATCCCGCCAGCCTTGTGACTCACAACCTGGTCCGCCCAAGTGCACCCATTCCCCACCCCACCAGCCCTGTGACTCACAGCCTGGGCCGCCCGTTGTACAGCGCCTGGCGCAAGGTCCGCCAGCTGTCGCTGCGAGGCTCAATGTCCTCCGGGGTGGCGGCCTCTGGGACCTGCACAGAGGTGGTTATAGCATGTTGTTTGCTATGTTGTTTGCATGGGCTTGTCGCCCGTGTGGCGCCTGGCAAGGTTGACAGGTGAAGGTCCCGACAGTGCGACCTTGCGGGGGGCCAGGCGATACAGTATGGGGTGGGGTAACCCATAGCAGCGCTGAGATGCTGCGGTGGAGGCTCCTGCCTAGAAAACAGCGGAAGCTGACCAGTGCACACTGCGGCAGGACTGCTCAGAGGCTGCTCAGAGGGCCATGACCACCGAGCTCTGCACCCCCCTCCCCACCACAGGCGCACGCACCTGCACCACCACTGCAAAGTGGTGCGCGATGATGAAGGTGGAGGGCTTGTCGTCGTGGTACATGCTGCAGTGTGGGCAGGGCAGTGTGTGACAGGTCATCATCATTGCACGGCGTACGCGACAGGCGTCATGATGATGCAGCTGTCACAAAGGATCGCCAGGCAGGCGTGCTGCGGCGTGGGCAGTGCAGTGCGGAGCAGCAAGCGGCAGGGCAAGCGGTCCACTGTTGTGCGGTGGTGCAAACGGATGCCCCCCCTTGCAGCGCTCATGCTCAAGCAGCCACAAGCGCGGCGGCGCGTGTGCGCGTGCACAAACCACATGGCTCTCTATGCCCTGAGCCCTATGCCCCCGTTGACCTGAGCCCTATGCCCTGAGCCCATGCAGCCTCAGGCGAAGGTCAGTGCTCAGCAGGCATGCTCACATGTTGCGGAAGAGTATGGGCCGCAGGTCCCCCATCGTCCAGTTCTTGAACACGCCTGCGCGTGCATGCAGCATCACCACGTGAGTGGCCAGGCCTCGTTGCTGTGTGGACGCCCCATGTGGAGGCCCCATGCCCCCAGCGCTACGCGTGTTGCCAGCCCGTGTCCACTGCCCTCTCAGGGGTCGGTTTGTGCTGCGCTGCAGCGCCCCTCCTCTGGCTGCAGCCTCTGTGCTACACAGACCCGCCCCTGTACCCACTGTAGCCACCCTCCATGGCGTGCTGTGCCCCTCCCTTGCCAGCACCATGCCCTCCCGTCCCCTGCCCTGCCCCCTGCGCACCGTGACTGCACCGCCCCGCCCCTGCCCTCGCTGCCAAACACGCGCCCATCATGTGCGCGCCGTGCAGCTGCGCCGCCCCGCACCTGGCACCACACACCTGCCGTGCTGCAGAGGACGCCTCCCCCATCCCCTGGCTGTACCTCCCTTCATCACGCACCCTTCATCGCGTTGTGCAGCGCCACGTTGGTGCGGATCATCTTGACCCGCGCCAGGCTGACGCGCTGCTCGTTCGCGCCCAGGGCACCCATGTAGCGGCTGCTGAAAGCCATGGCGTCGTGCGGCGAGCCCTCGGAGCAGTTCTGCAAGGACAGGACAGGCCATGCACACCTGAGAGCACTGCTTGCCACAAGTGGCTGCACCAGCTGCAAGGCTCCCCAAGCGGAGGTGATGAGCGCTGCACGGCTGGGGCGGGAAATGGTCCCCCACAGGTGGCCGCAGCGCCCCGCGCAAACAACGCACCAGCCAGGCTGTCACGGGGTCGCCCTCCAGCAATGCCTGCACGTCTCGGAGCACCATCGCGTCGCCATGGGGGAAGGGGGCCGTCGCCACGTGCACGCCCAGGCCCACGCCGTGTGCGTCGGCGTGCTGCAACACCTCAAAGGGGTGGACGATGGGAAGGCCGAGGCCTGGGTGCAAGGGACGGCTCCGCAGAAAGTCCACGGTGATGCCCACGGAGCTGCGTGACGGGCTGCGGCAACAGCACCACATCACAAGTGCCAGCCTGAGCGCATGCTGTGCATTCTGCAAGGGCCAGGAGAGCGCCAGCGAGGGGCTGCGGCGGCACGCCTGCACTCATCGCGGCGGCACGCGCGCATGTGCCAACGGCACCCCCTCGAGCTCCTGTGACTAGTGCAGCAGCGCTAGTGAGAGCTCCTGGTGGTGGTGCCTTAGCTCATGCTGCAGCAGGAGCTCCTGCAAGGCACTCCGCGAGGTGAGCACCCGCTCCCGGCTTGCGAATGACGAACGCGATGGCTAATGGCACGCACCTGCACTCTGGGATGCCGCAGGGCGTGGTGCCAAGAGCTCCGCCGCGGAGCTCCCGCTCGTGGATGCGCTGGCGGAGTGCGTTCGCCTTCAGCGTCCACACTCGCAGGTTGTGCTCCGCCTCAGCGAGCTCGGCTTGCAGCGCGGGAAGAGCTTCGTCCTCCATCGCGGTATCTGGTCGAGGTGCGCAGGTACGCCTTGTGGGTTGAGCTCGCCACTCCCAGCACGCTATTTGACCCCGCAGAGACAGATGCTGCCAGCACTCAGTAGTAAAGCGCTGAGTACTGTGCTGACGAATGCGCCATAGTCCAGGAACCCTTGGTCACTATGGTACATTTCATTTGTCACCATCATGATTGCCAAAGGCCCCCACGGCCCGAATCGGGGCATCAAGGCCTCAGTGCGCCTCTCTCGAGGCGCTGCGCCACGGCAAACAACAGTCCACACCGGAGACCACAGGCCCGTCCGCTCCTGCCGCTGCTCCACCGCCTGCTCAACACCATAGTACCAATGTACCATCATCAATGACTAAGTCAAGTCAAGGTCCCCACGGCCCGAATCGGGGCATCAAGGCCCCAATGCGCCTTCTCCAGGCGCTGCGCCATTGCGAACAGCAGGAGATCACAGGCCCGTTGCGCGCAGGTGCCTCTGCCGCTCCTGTCGCTGCTCCACCGATCAGCACCATGGCCGCGCCTGCTCCATCCTTCCCATAGTACCAATGTACCAACATCAATGACAAAGGTATTCAAGGATCAGCAGCCTCCTCGAGGCATCAAGGCCTCAATGCGCCTTCTCCAGGCGCTGCGCCATGGCAAACAGCAGGTCACGGCGGGAGATCACAGGCCCGTCGCACGCAGGTGCCTCTGCCGCTCCTGCCGCTGCTCCACCGATCAGCACCATGGCAGCAGCCTGCTCCACACCTCCACTGCGCCCCGACTGCGCCGCAGCAGCCTGCCAGAGCCGCTCCAGCAGCGCCATTGGCGGGCCCGCCACCGCCACGTCAAGCCCATCTGCCCCGTCTGTCAGCAGCCCAGACGACGGCGGCACGGCCACAGGTTGCGCCAGGCCCAACGGCGCATCTGATGAGGAGCCCAGAGGCAGGTGCTGCTGCTGCTGCATCTGCAGGTCCGGAAGGGCGGTGGGGCCGCCGTTCCACCCCAGCGGCAGCCCCACGCACCCCGGCCCAGTGAGCAGCTGCACCTCGTCCCACGCGGGTGGTGTGATGGCGTGCGCACCCAGGGCCGCCTCGCCGCCTCGCCGCCACACCCCCAGCAGCTCCACCACCTGCGGTGTGCGTGGCAAAACAATGCAATGGGCCCTTGTCATCCTGTTGTTTCGCACGTTCTATGCACAAACGCACCGCCAGCTTGCACGCTCTGTGCACAACTGCACCGCCAGCACATCCATGCATACAGCACACGTGGTTTCCCTGTTCTCAGCCTTTCCGTCCGTCCTCTTCTGCTG
>QAXK01002638.1:0-28162 GCA_004335735.1 Chlorella sp. KRBP | reverse complement strand
CGCTGCTGATCTGTGCTGCCTTGGTCACCGCGGCTGGGCCGCCCCGTTTGCAAGCGCACACACACACACACACACACACACACTCCACGCAGCGTCATCCTCACCCTAACCAACAAGCCCTAGGGCTCACCAGGGCGAAGGCGCAGCCCACCACGAAGGGCATCATCAGGTTGCCAATCTCGGGCCCGTAGCGCGGCGAGCGGCACGTGTAGAGGCTGAAGGCCTTTTCCCTGACGCTGAAGACGCGGTAGACGCGCAGGATCTTCTTGAAGCAAAAGAGCACCACGCCTCCGTTGGGGATGAGCATCTTGTTGGGGAAGCCGAACAAGGTCTTGTGCGCCATGTAGTCTGCAGGCGCGACAGGTCAAGGTGCGGGTCAAGGAGCGGGTGAAATTCAGGCACCGAGCAGCGGTGGCAAGGGTAGTCGTGGCTGCTTGCTTGCTTGCTTGTTTGCTTGGGCGTCATCTGACATGAAGCAAGGGGAGTAGCACCGCAACCACAACTCACGCTCACGCTGGCGGCACGGTTGGTGGCGTGAGCAGACCAACAAACGCAAGGCCGCAACCACACGCACTGATGTACAAGTTGGATGCCGAGGGCAGTGCCAGCTGCTGTCTCTATCAGGCCGCACCCTGTCTACCCTGTTCATTTTCCCGCCCACAAAAACACTCACTGATGTAGAAGTTGGAGGCTGAGGGCAGCGCCGAGCCAATGAGCTGGAACGTGCCCCTCAGGCCCTGCATGGTGACCACCGAGTGCAGCTGCTGCGCAAAGGAGCCTCCCAGCAGCCCACAGAGGAACACGTTGATCACGTTGAACCACCAGTACAGGTCGCACACGTCCTTGTCCAGCTCCGTCAGGCGCAGGTGGTTGGCGGACTTCTGCGCGGTGGTGCGTGCGTTGTAGGGTTTGGGTTAGTCTAACGCGGCGGTGTACGTTTTAGGGTGTGGGTTAGCCCTAACCCTAACCCAGCACATGGTAGGCTGCGTGAGCTAAGCTTGTGGTGACATGCCCTCACCCCTTGGCTCGCTGATTCTGACCAAACGGTCTGTCCTATACACCCATGGACTGTGCTGTGCGACACCTGGTGCTCGCGTGTTTGCAGAGCGCGCGCAAGATGCTCAGAGCGCAAACGGCAGGGCGCGCTGTTTGAGAGTGCGGCTGTGAGCGCAGGCAGGGCAGAAGCAGTCAAGCCACGTAGTTCCGTCCACTTGCCTGGCAGAGGCCGTGGAAGGCGTTGGGCAGGATCATGCCCGTGTAGCTGGCCTGCATCGGGCATTAGGGCGAAGGGCATGGGGTGAGGGCCTAGGCCACACACAAGTTACGCCGGCACGCAGGAGCAGGAGATCCGAATTGATGGGTGCAGACTGAAGCGCGTCTCTCGAGCTGCGTCCCAACCGACGGCGCCTGCAACCACACTCCAACCGACTACCTACCTTCCCGCGCTCCGCCACCACTCACCAGGATCCATGAGGGCGCCCAGCCGATGACGAGCGACTTGAAGAGGCGCGAGAAGAAGGTCTGCTGCGAGCAGTACCACGTCCACGACCACACCTCGTCCGACCTGCACACAGTACGCAGCGCCACGCATATGTAGGGTTAGTATTGTGGGGCTGTATTGCACGCAAGCGCGCACCCAGGGTGACCAGTGGCACACGTGTGCATGCATCCACGGTGCCGATCCCTGTTGCTCTTGGCGCTGCCTGCGGCTAGCCGCCTTCTCTTGCGACGCACACGCGGCACCATGCAGCGTTTGGCGGTCTTTTTGAGATGGCTGCAGCATCGTGACACCTGTTGTGAACGCCATGCAATGATGATGATGATGGTGGTGATGATGATGGTGATGATGATGATGGTGGTGATGGTGGCGCAGCACAAAACTCACCCGCTCGAGGGCGGTCCTGGGGGTGAGTTTGCTGGTGGGGGCGGCGCGTAGATGCTGGGCGGGCAGAAGACGTAGTCCAGCTGCGCACAGCACGCAAGCCAAGGCGCACAGTCGCCACATGACACCACGCTGTCAACGAAGCGGGTCCAGCTGCGCGTTCCACGGTAGAGCAAGCGCGCGCGCTGCTGCTGCGTCTCCTGCAATGGCTGTCGGCTCGCAATGCAATGCGATGAGTTGAGCAACCGCAGGAAGGAAGAGGGCCACATCCTCGCACCTGAGTGAACATGGCTGAGAAGGCCGTGATGGGGAAGAGCACGACGAGGATCTTGGGGATGAGCATGGCCCACCAGCGGTTGCGCCGGCTGTCCCACGGCACCGTGAGTACCTGCGCAAAAAGTGGGTGGATAGTGGGTCCCAAACGGGAGTCGTTCAGGCAGCAAAGCTCTCGTCAGCTGGTGACGGATTGCTGCCGGTCCTTGGTTTCCGAGGCGATGAAGCGTGACGGCAAAGAGTGACATGCACGCCTCCAAAGTGCCCCGGGCGGCGCAGCACATCGCGGCCATACCGCACCTGCCAGTTGATGTCGTTGGGGCTGGGCGCGGGGTGCACCATGAACTGGCTCTTGTTCTCGGAGAGGGCCGTCACCTGGGACGCAGCCAGCGCCGCCGCCGCCTGCCACATGATGGCAACAACACCAGGAGCGGAGGCGCACACACTCTGGAGCAACGGCCATGCTGGTCGAGGCGCACACATTCTGTGCTCATCTATGCGCATCTGCTTGCGAGAGATCGCCGCGCCAGATGTGAAGCTCGACACACACACACACACTCTGTGAGCAAAGGCCATGCTGGTCGCGGCACAGGCGGGCATCACCATCCCCCACAACGCGTAGACGCCCACCCTGTGGGCTGCAGGCGCTGCACACCTGCGACTTGAACAGGACGAAGTAGCAGCCCGTGCCTCCCTCCTCCGCCATGAGCGCCTTGCGCCGCTCCTTGACAATGTTGCACTGCAGCTGGTACACTTGCTCTGCGGGGAATACACGCAGGCAGTCAAGCAGACGGTCAGGAGCGCATGTCACGAGGCTCTTTTGTGACGCTGCAACATCATGACACCTGTCGTGAACGCCATGCAATGACGATGATGATGATGATGATGATGTGGTGAGCGCTGGGAGTGGAAACCATGGCTGCGTCGTGTGCCGCCGTGCGGACTGACCTGTGAGGTGCTCCACCGAGTTGACGTAGTCGCAGCAGAACAAGCCGCGGCAGCCGTTGGGCTGCTTGGCCTCCTTGTGCAGCCGCTCACGGATCTGCAGTGAGTGGGCAGGCAAGGTGATGGTGCCAGCATCGCACAAGGATGGCCGCTAGACAGCACCAGCAGCTGCACGGCGCCAAGAGGTATAAGCATCAGCAAATAAGACAGCAAGGCAAGCCGCTTGATCTGCTGCTGTGTTGAGCTTTGCCCGCAGGCCGTTGGCTCGTGCGCGCGTGTTAATCTGAATCACCAGGGAGCTTGGCCACTGCCCCAGCAAAGCAACAGGGACAAAACGCACGAACGTCCAGGTGTGCGCCGCACGCCGCACACACCGTGAGTGCCGTGTCGAGGCTGATCATGTTCCAGTTCCACTGACGCAGCATCAGGTGCACCCTGCACAGCACAGCAGCAGGTGAGGGACGGCGGACATCATCAGTTGGAGCGTGTGATTGGCGCTGCTATCCACGCACATGCACGCCCCGCCCGCCCCGCCTGCACAGCGCATGCCAACGACTTGCGTCACGGCGCCAACGCAGACAGGAGCAGCACCGCAACAGGTATTACTTTTCAAGCGAACGCATCACACTCACTTGCGGTAGTCGAGGATGGGCATGGCCCTGTCAAACTCATCAGGGAAGAGCGTGCTGAACATGGCGCTGACGGGGTCGTACGCCACCAGGCGCGGCAGCTGCGCCACCCTACCGGCGCGCACGGCCTCACGAGCCTTGGCCCACAGCTCCCAGCCGCGCGAGCGCGCACGCATCGCGCGGGCCGCCTCGACGGCGAGCGTGCTGCGGAGCAGCTGGCGGCGGCGCTTCTCGTCCGAGGCCTCCGTCCCGCCCTCCTCTGCCTCCTCATCCTCCAGCGGTGGCTTCTCCGCGCCCGCAGGACCCGACTTCCCGTCCCCTCCTGCGGTGGCGGCTGGTGGGGCCTGCGTGGTGTCGGTGCTAGGCTCCACGCCCACGCTGTTTATGGTTGCGAGGGTGGTGTGAGTAGCGTCCTCCGGGCACGAGTGCAGCAGTGGTTGCGCCGCATCGCCCTGCCGGCCGCCGCTCGGGCGGCGAGCCTTAGGCGGGAGGGCAGCGCTGGCGGTTGCGGCGGTCGGGGGCAGGTTTGGAGGGTAGGTGCTGCCGGATTGTGAAGGCACGGTGAGGGTGGAGACGCCGCGTGCGGCGGGCGCGTTGGAGGCGGTCGAGTTGATGCGGTTGAATGGGCTGGCGTTGGTGCTGGGCGTGGGGGCGATGTTGTGGTCGTGGTGGACTGAGGAGGAGGAGCGGCGGCGGCGCAGGGAGGTGGTGGTGGCGCCGTGGACGAGGGATACGTTGCCGGGGCCAAGCTGCAGCAGACCGCCGGTTAGCGTGCTGGTGCCGACGGTGGCGGGTGTGTGGGCGGTGCCGGGCGTGGCCACTGCGGTCAGAGGGCAGGCAATCGCTTTGCCTTCACTTTGCTGCCAGTGAGTAAGCGAGTCAGGCGTGCCGCAGCAGGTCATGTGATTGGACAATTAGCTGCGACCAACGAACCCACGCCGCGCCCAGTGCGCGCCCAGTGCACACCACGCATTCACACACTGTACCTGCGGCTCCTCCCTTTGGCGTGGCGGGCACGGCCAGCAGCCGCAGCTGACTCCCCGGCCGCCCTCCCTCGGCCACCCTCCCGCTCGCCGACGCCCCTCTCCCGCCAGTCGCGTAGTGCGCCGACGGCTCATACGCCATCTCCACGTCCGTAGGCGGCACCGCTGTCCTCCCGCTCAGTCCGCGCGCGAACGTGACGGCGCGCGCCCCCCCCTCGCAACCGCCGCCGAACGCCGACGGCGCGCGAGCCGTCTCCTGCCCTTGCGCCTGCGCCATGTTGCGGGCGTCTTTGTCGATGTCGTCGTCCTCGTCGTCATCGAGCATGGCGTTGCGGTGCGACTTGTCGTGCGCGTGCTCCTCGGCGGGGTCGTCGTGCGCCTCGGTGTCCGAGTCGCCGCGCTCTGCGGCGTGCACCTGCGATTGGTGCGATTTGGCGGCGCAGCAACAGAGGAGGGCCATGCTCGTCAAGCAGATGAGCTCACCTCCATCCCTCTCTGCACTTCCTTCCTCCCTGCCCCCATCCCTCTCCCTTGCTCCCTCCCTCCCTCTCCCTTCCTCCCTCCCTCCCTCCCTCTCTGCTCCCTCTCTGCCCCCATCCCTCTCCCCACCTCCTTCACGCCCTCTCCCCACCTCCCTCCCGCCTCCTCACCTGAAAGTCGTCCAGCAGCTCAGCCACCGTGCCATAGCTCGGGAACAACACCCCCTTGAGCCACACGGCCCAACGGTGCACCCACCCCGCCTCCGCCCCTGGCTTGCGCGCCTCCACCTGCTGCCTTGACGTCACATCCCCAAGCTGCCGATCCTCACTCATCGCCGCGCCCTTGCGCCCCGTAATGCTGCCCCACGACCGCAGCAAGCTGCCCACCCGCCCTGCGGTCTGACTCCCGCCCCGCCCGTCCATCTTGTCGCCGTCGGCGTCAACACCGTCGCCGCTGCCGTCTGCGGTCTTGGCGGGGGTGCCGTGGCAGCAGGAGGCGCACTTGTCGCGGCGCTGTTGCGCGCGCTGCGCCCTGGCCTTGGCCCGCTGCACCTTTGGGTCGTTGTTGGGGTCGCGGTAGACGGCCGGGACGAAGGGCGCCACGGGGACGTCCGTCACCAGCACGGCGTACCTGTGAGGGAGTGGGCGACACGACTGGTCACATGTGTTGGATGCCTCACTGACTCATGAATGACGCACGGCAGGGTTGCCCAGCTTTCTGGTCGCCATCATGCCACGCAAAGAGATGGCCACGCTCAGCCCAAGCACTACCCACGCCATGTGGCGACGCACTCACGACATGTGCCTTACAGCGCAACTGCACCCCACTGTATGTTTGTGTCGATATTTGCATCTGATTGGGCGCCTTGGTGGGGCCGGAGCCCAACTACCGGGAGCGTATCAGATGTCTCGCAGCACTCAGGCACGCGAGCCCAAGACAAAAAGTCCTGATGCAGGGGCACGCCTCCCATGCCGCTCCCAGTCTGTATGCTCGCTGCATGGGCATGGCGTGCCATGCAAGCCCCTCTCGCACCCCACACGCTTGCCTATGCTCATCTGCTTGCGAAAGATCGCTGCACCAGATGTAAAGCTCGACACACACACACACACAGCACCATGACACCTGTCGTAAACGCCAAGCAATGATGATGATGATGATGATGATGATGACGCACACACACGCACCGTTGGATCTGTACAGCGTGTAGGTGCGGCCGCCCCGTATGATCCGGGTCTCCCCACGGCAGGTCCTGCAACGCGCCCACGTGCGCGCGCCCACGCAGCGTGAACGTCCCCTGCGCCTGCGGCGGCCTCCGCTGCTGCCCCTGCTGCTGCTGTGTGCGGCCCATCCCTGCGCTGGACCTCTGCTGCTGCGACTGCTGGTCGTCAGAGGCGGTGGGGAACGGGCCGGCGGCGGTCGGGTTGACGGTGGTGGTGTTGGAGAGGAGGGCGGGGGGGAGGTGGGAGGTGGTGGACTTGGAGGGGGTGAGGGCGTGGGAGAGGAGGAGGGGGTCGGATTCTAGCGTGGGGCCGACAATAGGGACGAGCATACTGGACTGGTAGCGGGCAGAGGGCCTGCGGGGCAGGTGGCAGGCGGACGATGTGGGGTGAGCGGGGTGGGTGGCAAGCAGGTGGGAAAGCGTGCACAGACTAAACAGTACTCAGCCTGTTGAGCGGGCCAAAGTGTTGTGGCTGTGTCAAGGCACAGGCGCTGTGCATCCATCCCAAGCCCAGCTTCCACCAAAGCCCGTACCTCTCCAGGAACATGATGGGCATGGTCGCCTTCAAGATCTCCACCTTGGACCCACCCAGCTTGCCCGCCCCCGCCACCTCCCCCTGACCCACCCCGCCCGTCGCACCCCCCTCCCCCGCCGCCCCCGTATCCGACTGCATGAACCCTAGAATAGGGTCTACCTCAACCCTAGCCGCCCCGCCCGCAGCGCGCGGGTCAGGATCAGGGAGCGACGTGCGCGGCAGCGGCGAGCGGCCACCTGGCGTCGCTGCGGCGTCTGCGGGGTTGGAGGGTGCGCTTTGTGGCCGGCGGGCTGCGGCTTGCAGTGCGGGTGAGGGCGCCCGTTGCATCTGCTGGGAGTTGCTGTGGCTGGGTGGGTCGATGGGGAGGGTGGTGGCGGAGGAGGGGGCCGAGGCACCCGTGGCGGTGCCGTCGCGCTGCTGCAGGCTTACGTCGCGGTTCACGTCGACTGAGGATGAGGAGGGCGGGCGGCCAGAGGTGCTGAGGCCGCGCTGAGCCTGCTGCGCTTGCATCAGCTGGGACGTTGCTGACGTTACTGACGTTGCACCGGCGGCGGTGGTAAGTGGTGGAGGTGGCGGAGTGGAGGTGAGCTGCAGGCGAGCGACCGATCCATCCTTCAGCTGCTGCTGCTGCGGCTGCTGTTGGCGGGGGAGCGAGGAGGACGAGGAGGAGGAGGGTGCAGCAGCAGGAGGGCCGCTGTTGCGTGCCTGCGAGCCGGCACTACCACCACCCGGAGCACGGCTGTTACCAGAGCGTGGGCGGTCCTCAGTACCCTCACCTAGGGCTTGCGCGCCCTGCTCCATGCCAAGGCCCAGACCCTCCTCCTGCCCTGCTGCAACGCTGCCACGGGTACCCGGCACCAGGCGCAGGCTGAGCGCCTGACTGATGCCAGCCCGGCAAGAACCTCCTCCCGTCGCGCCCGCCGCTGCCGCTGCTGGTGCTGCTGCAGAGCTCGAGGCGTCCGGCTGCTCAGCCTGCTCAGGCGCCACTGGCTGCCTGCGCCTCTGTTCCCACCACGGCATCAACGGCGCCCGTCGTTCCCACGCCGCGCCCAACGGGGGCACGTCAATCAGCCCGTGCCACGACGGCAGCGCCTTGGTCGCTTCTCCCGCCCCGCTCTGTCCACCACGGCTCATACTCTGCTCCTGCCACGGCCCCGGGCACACCCTCTCCCTCTGGGCCTCCCCCTGCTCCTGCGCACCGCCGCCGCCGCTGCTGACAGCACCGCTGCCGGCGTCCCAGCCCTCGTCCAAAACCTCGGGCATCTCCATGTTGCCCACCAAGCCCTCACCCACTGGCCTCCCCGTGCTGCCGCCCTTGTCCGCCGCACCCGCACCGCTCCCCGCCGCACCCACGCGCCTGGCCACCCCTGCCGCCTGCCCACCGGGAGGCGGCACGCGCCCGCTCCCCTCCTGCTGCTGCAGCGCATGGCGCCCCGTGGCGGAGCCCGCAACGGCCGTAGCGGTGGCGGTGACGGCGGCCGCGTCGTCAGACCCGCTGGTGCCGTCGTCCGCGCCCATGGAGATGATGTGGTGCATGTGGTTGACCTTTTTGGCGGCCTTGCTGGCTTGCAGGAGTTCAGAGTCAGGCGCGGCGGGCGAGCTGCCGCCGCCTGGGGTGCCGTCCTGCGAGTCCTTGTCCCAGGCGTGGGGGTCCTCGTCGAGGAGGTCCAACCGGGGCCCTTGGGAGGTGGCGCGGAGGTGCTCCAGCTGGGCGATGCGCTGCTGCACGCCCCGCATCACCTGCAGTGTGCGTACACGAGAGCTTTGGGTGTTGTTTGCTTGGGGGGGGGCAACTTGAACAGATGCGCTTCGCGGCACACTGCCATGCACGGGACGCGGCTTGGTGGCGGGCATCGAGTAGAACCACCAGCATGGCCAACTCGCAGACAAGCAACGTGCGCTGGCGTGAAGTTTGCTTGGCGAGGCCTGCCTGGCAATCTTTTGCGATGGCTGCAGCGTCATGACACCTGTCGTGAACGCCATGCAATGATGATGATGATGATTATGATGATGATGATGTTGATAATGATGATCAACTCACGCGTTCCAGGTGCGCGAGCCGCCGCTCCAGTGCCGCCAGCGCCCGCTGCCTAGCCTGGAGCGCCCTCGGGTTCTGCAGCAGCACCACGCCGAGCCACAGCAGCGGCACAGCACCCGTCACCGCAACCGTCTCTCTCCCCAAACCGCATCACACCTGCTGCCCTAGGCGCCGCCCACCCCCGCAGAGCTTGCATAGGAGGATGGCGGGCAAAGGAGGATGGCAGGCACAGGAGGATGGCGGGCAAAGGAGGATGAGCGCACCATGGGGGCCTTGCCAGAAGCCTGGGCTTTTGCCAGCTGCTTCTGGGTGATGCGGATCTTGTCTGACAGGATTTCGGAGAAGAAGGACAGGTCGTCACCTGCAAAGGTTGGGCCAGCAGATGCAGCAAGCAGCTCATCGCCACCGCGTGCACCGTCTGCTGCAGGCTCTGGAGCAAGCAGGTGGCGTGTGCAGCAACGCGGCGGCCAGGTGCAAGGAGGCGGCACTCAGACGGCAAGCAGCGAGCACACAGTGTGGCAGTGAATTGCAGCAGCTCACCTCTGCTGAGGTACCGCAGCCGCAGGCGCGCGATTTGCAGGAAGTGGTAATAGAGCACAAAGAGCCCGTGTATGGTGAAGCCAATCACCACGGCCACATGCACCCTGCGCGCCAGAGCAGCGTAACAGCAGCAGCAGCAGCGTGCAAGCAGTGAGAGGTCAGGGCGCCGTGTTGTCAGCTGGTTGCCACATGCCAGCTAGTTCGCCCCAACCAGGTGGTGCAGTGACCCTGGTGGCCAGTGTAGACAAACGCATCCGTATCCAACACCCTGGGCGTAGGTGCTGGCTCTCTGCGGTGCCGTGCCGCCCTGCAACGCCATCTCCCGCGACCCTGGGTCCCTGCTCCCGAGGGGCTCTCTGTTCATGAGAGTGCCAATTGGGGATACCACGATCCCAGCGCTGGGGCCCTGGTCAACAAGGACTCTAGTTAGACGCTCCTGAGCGAGCCAGTGCCCCTCCCCGCCCTGCTGCTCCCACCCCTCACGATCACCAGAGCAGCCTCGACTTTGGCTTCATGTTGGCCATGGTGAGCCACGACAGGCTGGAGGAGCTGATGAAGGTTGACGAGGCCGTGGGCGTGTTGGCGTTCTCTTCAATGTACCCGCCATGCAGGTGGATGGGCATGAGCACCGTGACGCTGATGATGGCAAAGGGGACAAAGATCTGCAGGCCCAGCACCGGGATCTTGGTCTGCGTGGGTGTTGCGGCGGCGTGCATGGGCGGCGCACAATGGGGAGGATTCCTTCCATTCAGTTGTGCGGCAGGTGGCAGGTGAGCGGCCGCAGTGCGAGCGCGCGGTAGCGGCACTGCAGCAGGAGGATTGCTACGCCTTGAAGCGCGCTGGCGTGTGAGTGCAGGCACTGACGCCCATGGTGTTGTGCTGGCCACCTGACCTGCGGGCGCTCCGCTGAGCGAAACAACTGCCGCGAAGCAACTGACCATGAAGAAGGCGTCCAAGCCGCACGACATGAGGATGTCCAGGTCCGTGGCGCGCCATGTGTACACCGCCCAGAGGTAGTACTTGCGCAGGTTGCGGCCGGACGTGGGCCAGTCCGGGGGGCGCAGTGATACGGATTCCGAGATCTGCGGCGCGCAAGCGGGGAAGCCAGCGTCCAGCAACTCCAGCAACTCTCCTCCGAAAGCGTGGAGGCCTCTTACTGGCCGTGCAGTTGGCCAGGAGTGGGACTCACAGCGTGCGCTGGGGCGTGGTTTGCTGTGGCGCCAGCGTGCTGCAGTTGGAGTTTCCCTGCGTGCCGCGGGAACAACCCCACGGCGCAGAGCCACCCCCAGGCCCCCGCTCACCGTGCGGAACCTGTACAGCTTCTTGTTGAGCGTCTGGGCTATCATGAAGCCCAGCAGCATGAGGCTGCCGAAGATTGCGTTGATGATGATCCTGCGCGCGGGGCCAGCCGCATCGCCGAGACGGTCGATTGCGGCCGCGCTTCCGCTCACAGCGGCACAGCACTGCCGTCACGCACCCGCTCACGACATTGGCGTCGCTGACGCGCTGCGTATCCGTCACATATTGAGGCGGGGGGGGAGCGCCAGGCACGTCCGGGACGCCAGGAGGAGTGGACATGATTGCGCCGTCCGGACGCGCAGCTGGTTAGTTGTGGCAATGCTGTGGTGCGAGTGCGATTGTGCAGGTGTGCAATGGCAAGGTCAGGGCCACGCGGCGACAGCTACGGGGTACAAACTGCCGACTGGCCATCGGCGGCTTTTAGAGCACAATGGCGTCTTCCGCAAGCGTCCTGGAGGATACATTGGCCGTTTGGCATGCGCTGGAGGAGCTGCTCAGCGCAGCCGCGCTGCCGGTGGTGGACGTGAGGACGCACGCGGCCTTTGTGCAGGGCCCACGGCTGCGCGGCGCCTGCCACGTGGCCGGCAGCACCATCACCGAGCACTGCTTCCTGCTGCCGGACAATGAGACACGCTTTGGCGTGGTTTTGCCGGCGGAATCAGACGTCCCCACTGGCGGCTGCGCCTCCCTGCCGCTCTTCCTGCACAGCCGGGGGTGGGCGCGCTTGGCCTGGTGCGTCAAGGACAGCCCGGTGAGTGCAGCTGCTGTGCAGCAGGGCACGCACACAACACGATGCACGACCGGGCCGGGCACCCTTGTGACCGAAGTGCCCGAATGCGCACGCACACAGGAGCTGTGGCGGCTGGCAGGTGAGCTGGGAGTGCTTGACGAGGAGCACGGCAGCGACAATGGTGCGCCAGCAGCCGCCGACTGCACAGCCGCCAGCACCAGCAGCAGCAGCAGGGAAGCACGGCTGCTGCAACGCTTTGCCTTCAGCCCCTGCCCCTTGCTGGTGGAGGAGGTGGAGCGCATGGAGACGCTCCTGCTGCTGGACGCTGCGACGCTTTCGCCACCACAACCATCGTGGACAGCATCACCGCAGCAGCTGCAGCAGCCACCGGCAGCAAGCACTGCTCAGCAGCAAGCCAACGGCCAGCAGGGTCCTGCTGATGGCGGCGTGCCGTTCCCTGGCAGCGGACGCCAAGCGCCGCGGGTTGTGCTGCGAGCGCTTGAGCCAGGCAGTGGCAGCGGGCGCAACGTCATGTGGCTGGCGGCCAGGAGTGTGGGCGAGCCCTTGCGGGGGAGGCAGCGGCGAGGGGAGAAACAGCAGGGGGAGGAAAAGGGGCAGCAGGGGCAGGGGCAGGGGCATCTGCACCAGCGGCAAGGACGATCAGCAGGCGCCGGTCAGATATGCGAAGGGCTGGAGGATGGAGCTCAAGGGAATGGCGTGCAGGGTGTGCTGTCCGCCTCAGTTGAGCAGTCATCAGCTCATCGGCCTCAAGCGTGCTGGTCCGTGGTTGGCGTGGACAACTGGTGAGCAACTGGCCGCTGAGCTAGGGAATGGGGCGGGTGCAGGGGGCTGGCTGCGCCCTGTGCGGGCTGTGAGCAGGAAGTTGTTGTGTTAGCCGGGGCCTGCCACAGCGGGGCAGCCATGGCAAGCGGTTGCTGGGCTCCCTGTGGGCTATGCCCAGCCACAGCCAAGCTGTCCTTGCAGGCTGAACACTGGCACCCTGTGTGCTGTGCGTGTGTGTGTGTGGCCATGCAGGCATTCCGCCCTGGTGCGTGCTCAGCAGTGCTGCCAGGCCACTCTCATCCCCCCCGACCAAGCGCACTTTTGGTGAGCGGATGTGGAGAGAGAGGGAGAGAGGGAGCTCCACCGTGGACCCTCCCACACCACCACCACGAACAGCAAGCCCCGGCTCCACCCTGTGCCCAACTGTGTGTGCGCTTGCAAACGGGGCGGCCCAGCCGCGGCAACCAAGGCAGCACGGAGCAGCAGCGGTGAAAGACTAGGCACCAGCCCAGTCCAGAGCATGCAGTCACCAAGCCACCGCACTGCCTCGCACCCGCGGAACAGGTACGCCAACGTGTGCTCCAAGAGCGGCCGGCTTGAGGCGCTAGAACCTCCACCCGCCAAGAACAATGCGGACACCTCAAAGGACAACGACGCCGGCTTGCCTGAGCATATGCCGCTGCAGCCACCCGCCGAGTGGCCGGCGGGGCAGTGGCACCTCATCCTATGCGTCAGGTGAAGCAGAGCATTGCCTGGCGGGTGGTCTTTGGAGTGCAGGGTGCCCTTGCAGTCTGGCACACATCACCTGTCTTCAGGCGCGGTTTGTGCACGCCTGTATCTCACGTCTTTCGCAGTGACCTGACTGATATGCCAAGCCCAGCTGACAGCAACAGGCAACGAACCGAAGCAGACTTCCTGCAGGGTGCCCCAAAGCAGTGCCTCCACCACACTGCGTGCCGCAGGTTCCTGGAGCGCTCCTTCCTGCCCCTCGTACCCACCCTGCTGTGCAAAGGTGCGCGCTCGCGCTCGTGCGCAGCTACACAGCATGCAGTGTGTGGCTCGCTGCAGCCCATGTAGCCCAAGGCCCACACCCCGCCACATTCGGCCCAGCCGTGAGGGTGTACAGATCGCCTGCGCGCTGCTCCCCGATTCCCCACTGCCATGCGTACACACAGGCGGTTGTTTGTTTTTGCCCGGCGATCTTTTGTGATGGCTGCAGCAGCATGACACCTGTTGTGAACGCCACGCAATGATGATGATGACACAGGCGGGTTCCTGCTCTTCAACACGTTCCTGGACATGGAGGGCACGCGGCGGTTTGGTCGGCCTAAGGGCCCCTCGCACCTCCTGCAGCGCGACGAGCTGGCAGGGCTGTTTGGCCCGGAGCAGGGCTTTGAGGTGCTGCGGGACGAGGTGGCGCTGAGCAAGGAGGGCAGGGAGCTGTGCATGTTTGTGGCCAGGAAGGTGGCGGGCTGAATGGTGTGCTACTGGGTGGGTGTGGCTTTGGGTGTGGTATGCGCAGCTTGCACGGCAGGGCACGTGATGACACTTTTGTTTGTGGCACAGCTGCATTCGCGCGTGATTGCTTGGCTGCATTTCCCGGCTGCGCTTGGGGCCGTCGCAGCGTGACATCGATTGATGTACAGTCGTGACATGGCGTGAGCTCTTATTTATTATTGCAAGTCGACGGATGCAAGTGTTACTTCACCAAGCAGCCACTAGCGGGCCAACCTCTCTGGAGGCAGCCGCTGTCCGTGCCCATGTTGGGCCTTGCGCGTTCCAGCGCCCAGTTCGTATGACCGTCAAAAGCCAAGGCCCCAGCGCCAACGCCAGCACTGAGCTCAGCACACCCTAGGTTCACTCCCAGAGTCCCCTGAGAGGTTCCGCGCCCTAGTTCTTCTTGCCACAGTTGCCCGTGTTGCTGTAGCTGTTCGGCCAGGTGGCAGGCACTGGCGTGGCCATGCCCAGCTGCCGCCTGCCTTCGTCCCACACCATGTAAAAGGAGCTGGTGAAGGGCGCGCCCAGCGTCCACCAGGTGGTTGGGTTGTTGACGGCGGCGGGCGTCTGCACATGGGCAGGGGGGATGCAGGCGGCACAGGGGCGCGTCAGGATCAAGCAGCAGGAGACGCAGCCGGCGTGCCCATGTAGCTTTGCAAAGGGGGTGGTGTGTAGCTGGATAGGTAGCGGACAGCAGCAGGCAGGGCGCAACACCATAACCACGCACGTTGTTGCCAAAGACGCAGGACGGCACGATGGGCGCGCAGGCGCGTCCCTTGTTGAGGTTCCACGTGGCGTTCTGCCCGTTGCTGAAGGTGAAGCGCAGCGCCGTCAGGCACCGGCTGCCGCGCCCGCTGCCGTAGCCCTTTTTGATGATGTTGAGCGCGCGGTTGGGCGTCACAATGTCTCCAGTGCCGCTGCGGGTACAACAAACAAGGGGGGGAACAAGCCACATGCACAAGGGAGGTTATGCGTGTGGAGCTTGACAAGCGCCCGTCGCAAGCCTGCAGATGTGCAGCACTGCAGCATCCCTGGTGTGCGGCGCGCTGTCAGGTGATCCGGCCGCAGGACAGGCAGACACGCCGCGCGACGCGCCACGATAAGACACATGCACCCCAACCAGAACAGCCCCACTATCAGACACACGCAGCCGTGGCAGCCCAGCGGCACGCCCGCTTACCTATCCGCGATGATGACGCACTTCTGGCACAGCACGGCGTTCATGCTGGGGTTGTTGCCAAACACCGCCGTGATCTGGGCGGTGAACTGCCAGAACAGGTACGTGTTGTTGGCCACGTCGTTGCGGAAGCAGGACGAGTTGCTGGCGTTGGCGCACTGGTTGGGCACCACGGGCGCGTAGGCCAGGCTGCCCGGCGTGTAGCGCGTGGCGTTGATGCCGCCCACCATGAGCTCGCCGGGCGCGTTGACGTCCATCGTGGACCAGGTGCTGAAGAGCAATTGCGGGATCTTCGAGGCGTTGTACAGTGTGCGCAGCACGGTGGTGGCGGAGGGCGTGCTGGGCATGGCCTGCAGTTGGTGGGGGGGAGGCAACATCGTCACCATCGTCGTCACAATAATTGCTGCACGGTGGCACTGGGCATGGTCTGCAGTGGGTGGGGGCTGGACGGTGGTGAGCAGTGAGCACATGCACGCGCGAGCCACGGCCTCAGCGAACCACACGGGCCATTGTCACTGCATCACCCAAGGTGTACAGTCAGCCCCTACGCAACGCCTGCACTGCAGCAGTAACGAGGATGCACTGCTCACCCATCCCATGTTGCCCTGCTTGCTGAGCGCCTCCTTGGACTCGTCCTTGCTGTTGTTGAACAGGTTCATAAACTTGTAGCCAGGCAGCGCGGAGGGGCCCAGCGTCACCGTGTCGGTGCACACGTAGCCGGAGATGTTGCCAGAGTGGTACGAGAAGTTGGCAATGCTGCGGGACAGGACGGTCAGGGCAACGCAAGGCAATATCTG
Source organism: Chlorella sp. KRBP (assembly GCA_004335735.1). Taxonomy (NCBI): domain Eukaryota; kingdom Viridiplantae; phylum Chlorophyta; class Trebouxiophyceae; order Chlorellales; family Chlorellaceae; genus Chlorella; species Chlorella sp. KRBP. The sequence goes on along the minus strand of QAXK01002638.1, from coordinate 12,355 downwards.
TGGGTTCCCGCGTGGGCCATCCTGTCCGCTTCCCACGCTGTTGCTCGCGCGCTACCTTGACTCACGTGGGGCCGCACACGCCCCCAGAGTCCGCGGGGTTGTAGTTGGCCTTCGGGGCCACGTACACGGGCGCACTGCCGGTGTCATACGTGAGGTTGACACGCGCCTTGCCCACCACCGCTGGAACGCTCCATTGAGTTGGGGTGTAGACGGCGAAGTAGAGGGGGATGGAGAACGGGGACTGCGCTGCGGCGGGGGCGGCCAGTGCGGCCAGCAGCGCCACCAGGATGCTGGCGCCTGCTGCTGATGCCATGTGAGGCGCTGCTGCGATGCTCCGCTGTGTGCGTGTGCTGCTGCTGTTGTTCCCTGCTGATGCCGCACAGTACGGTCGGTGGTCAACGCGCGGGAGGGAGCGCACATGCGCCGAGTGGCGCGATGGGGAGAGAGAATATGCGCGTTGCAATTGTTCGTGAACCGTGCAGCGTCGAGCTCGATTGCCGCCGCGGCGATCTCACTCTGCGCACATCTCACTCTTCGTCCGCATTGTCGCTTCGGAGCAGGAGCCCATCCACGGGCTAATCATGCATGAGTGTGTGCACGCTGGGCCACACCTGACCGTGCCCACGGCCCGGGGGGCACCGCGCAGCGTGTGGGCCACCGGCGCCCCATCACGGCGCCCCACCACGGCGACAGAAGGAAACAAATGAGTAGCAAAGAGCAGTCCTGAGTGGTGCGCAAGGTAGGTCAAGAGGGCCCAAAACGCGTGGCTTCACGGTCATTCATCGTCGTCTGAGGTGCATGCTTCACCAGGACCAAAAAGTCGTGCGTCTTCAAGGCGGATCGTCACTACAGCCGTAGCCGTTGCCAAAACTTCCCACGCGCGACACCCTCTGCCGCCAAGGTGCGCAGCAGGCGCCACCCTCACCCGGCCCCTCCTGATGCCGTCCCAATCGCTCCCTCCACCCCCCGTCCTGCGCGTCACCACTCCACCGTGCACTCCTCGTCCATGTCCTGGCACGTTTCCTTGCCCTGCTTGCTCATCTCGACGCGCTTCACCGCCATGAGCGCGTCCATGGCCCCACCCAGCGAGCCGCTCAGCGTGATCCTGTTGTGCGAAAGGAAGCTGTAGGCGCCGTCCATCAGCTGGCTGAAGACCGGCCCCGTGCTCATGTTGGCGGCCCAGCCCAGGCCCACCTCTGAGAACAGGGCGCGTAGGGCGTCGGTGCCGTACAGCACCTGCAGGTGTACCCACACCAAGGTACGTGCGGACTCTGTTGTGCGGTTCGTGCGGACTCTGTTGTGCGGTTTGTGGACATGTGTGTCAGTGCATGCTGGATGGCTGCAAGCTCTGCCCTCAGCTGGTGCCCGACAGTGTTGATTCGCTGTGCCTTGGTGCGGCGCCTGCCAACGTGGTCTCCATGGCGTCCTCCCCTTGTCCCGCCCCCTCACTCCACCACCCCCACACACGCTAACCCAACGCCTCACTCACCTCTCCATCAGGCCTGAGCGCGTGGATGGTCTCCATGGCGTCCTCGTAAGCAATGCCCATGTTCTTCGAGGGCGAGTAGTCAGGTGAAGCAATGTTGACGAACTTGATACGTCCCTTGCCCTCGTCCTGCACCCTCGTCACATGCAGTACACAGCACGCCGCACCGCATGAGATGCACCGCACTGCACCGCGCGCATTAGGTGCACCGCGCCACGCCACACCACGCGGCATCCGACGCACCTGGCCTGCTGAATACATAACCCCCAGGCAGCAGGGTAGAGCAGGGATACAACAGGGCCTCATCAGTGCTGCGGTGGCCAGGAGGGCGCTGTCCTGACTGGCGAGCAAATCATCATCATCCTGGGTGAAGCACTAGCATCGTGCACTGCGCGCCTGCCCCTGCCACTGCCCCCTGCCCGCACGCACGCACGCACCCGCCTCTCCAGCACGGCCTTGAGGCTGCGGCACATGGCGCAGTCGCCGTCGTACAGGTACTTGATGGCCCTGCGACAAGGAGGTGCACACATCAGCAAGGCAATGGCAGTGCGGATGCCAGGACTGCGCGTGCGAGGGGTCCAGCACGTGGCTGTGCCCCAGCAAGCAAGCGAGGCATGGTGCTGCTGCCTTGTCAGTGCGGAGCTGCACCATCTGGCAGGGCTGCCATTGCACTGTGGGCCCCTAAGCGGGCCTCAACGCACCAGGTGATCTTCTTCTTCTTCTTCTTGATGATTGGCTTGCCCGTCACCTGAGCCTGCGCACACATAGAGTCACACCAGGCAAGCAAGGGCACGCATCGTCATGTGGCTGCCGACTCCCGCCACGCCACGCCTGTGGAGTGAGGTCTCGAGCGCTGTCTGTGGCGTGCGTTCTCCACCGTCCCCTGTTAGTCTAGTCTACTGCACGCCCCAGCACTTGTCGCGCCACCAGCACCACACCACCAGGTGATGACTCACCACCTCGCGCTCCATGTACTCCATGTACTGCTCATCAAACAGCGGCTTGAAGATGTCAGAGCGTGCCAGCAGCCTGCCCGCGCACGCACACACGCATGCACCACAACGCACAAAGCACATGGTTAACGTCATGGCAATCCCGGCGCCGCATCTTCCCTCGCTGCTGATTCCCTGGAGCCTTGCCAGGGTGGTTGGCTGCCCCGTTTGCCATCACAGACATCACCCTCCGCGATGCACCTGATTGGCCTGCTGTTTTGCCTGCACAGAGCTCCGCAGCTGCGCTCACGCGACTGGTCGCCAGGTTACCAGGTCGCAGCAGTGAACACGCAACCGTCACGTTCGTTTGGCAGGCTACACCGAGCCCACAGCTCACCCGACGGGCAGTCCGGCGTCGTCCACCACAGGCAGGCGCCTGACCCTGTGCTTGAGCATCAGGTCTGCGGCCTCCTGCACCGTGGCGCTGACCTTGACCGTGATGGCCGGGGACGTCATGTGGCGCTTGACCTACAGGCCACGCACAAGCTCAACACACACGGACACTTGAGAGCATGAGCTCTTCTTCTTTCCTGCCTGCCGTTGCCGTTAGGCGAGCATCTGCTGTGGACGCTTCCTCGCGGATTCTCCTGCAACCCCCGGGTCCTCACCGGGTCCTGCAGCGTGCCCTTCTCCCAGTTGCCCCGGCGCAGGCGGATGATGTCCTGCGGAAAGCGGAGCAGCAGCTTGGGTTGGTGGGTTGCTCCCTGTCGAGAACAACCCCAATCCCGCCCCCCAGTGCGCGCACACCTTGCGGCTGATGACGCCGACCACCTGCCCCTGGGTGTCCAGGACGGGCATGCCGGAGACCTTGCTGAGCTGTGGGATGATCCCCTCCAGCGTATCCTCGGGGGAGCACGTCAGGACGCCACGTTGCGTGGTGATCATGACTTCGAGCACGCCGCCCATCGGGCAAGTGGGAGATTGCGACATGAGCACGTCATAGTCAATGGAGCCCATGCTGGCCTGCGAGCTTATGGACACGGAGGAGGAGCTCGACGTCCCTTCCTCCTGCTGCTTGGTGAGAGGCCCCGCGCGGGCGGCCACGGCTCCGCGCGCGGATGGCGGCAGTGCGAGAGGGCGCGAAGCTGCAGCGCCCACGCGCGCTGCATTGGCGGGGCGGGGGACGTGGCAAGGCGTGGACGTTCCTGGCGTGCGGGAGGCGGGTGAGCTGCTGGGGGCAACGCGAGAAGAGCGCAGTGGCAGCGCCATCGTCGATGTCGTGTGGTGAGTGCAGGTTGCAAGGCTTTGAGAACGTAGCGTGAGGAGCTCGTCATGACGGAGGCCGTACCGGTCACTCTTTTGCCTGACATCCACGTGCATCACCACAAGACAGATCTCCTATCTCCCGTGTCCTGCCATCGCCTCGCCGCCGCCGCAATGGGCCGGTGTAGCTCCTTGACGGCACTCGTTGCCGACCTTGGCGCCACCACCCGTCCAACTCAAGCAGCCAGCAGCGTCCGGCCGCCTGCTCCCATAACCTGGCCGCTTGCCGCCCCAATGTCTTGAGGCGCCGCGTCCATTACCTGCAGGTGGACCCCAGGCACGCAGACGGAACTTCCTCGCAGCCAAAGTGATGCAACAATGAGCACGGCTTGAGAGTCCCTCCCTCGCCCTCACCTGGCTCATGGTGTTGATGGCTGACTCGTACTGCCGCACCATCTGCTGCACCAGCTCCTGCTTGGCAGCCACCAGCTCACCCAACCGTGCGCGGGTCGCCAGGGCCTGCGGCGTGCGTGCGTGTGTCGATATTTGCAGCTGTTTGGGCGCCTCAGCGGGGCCGGAGCCCAACTACCGGGCGTATCAGATGTCTTGCAGCACTCAGGCACGCGAGCCAGAGACGAAAAGTCCTGATGCAGGGGCACGCCTCCCATGCCGCTCCCCAGTCGTGGGGCCCCCGATGTTTGACCGGTATGCGTGTGTGTGTGTGTGTGAGAGGGACTGATTGCGGATCGGCATGCCAGCACCCATAGGAAGCCAGGGCCTGCGGTGACCCTTGCCCATCAGCGCACCCACCAGACACCGCCACCCTCGTACCTCTGACCCCCTCTCCTGGGTCTGACGCCAGGGGCTGCCGGTGCGTGGCCATCCCACCGTGAAACCACCCTCTCTCCCATCTCCAACGGAAAGCAGCACCCGCGCCAGCTGCAGTGTGTGCGCCCCACCCCGCCCCACCCCGCCACCACCTCACCTCGTCCACCTGTCGCTGCAGATCCCCCTCCTCCTGCTGCGCCGCCGCCAGCCACGCCTGCTGCTGTGCCTGCTGTGCCGCAGCCTCTGGCGCCAGCCTGCGCACGCGCATGGCAGCTCCACACAAGTGCTCTCTTGGCACCGAGTGTGCGTGCATTTAATTCAATTGCCGCACACTGGGGCGGCCCACCGCCGCGACACCAAGGACGCCCTGAGGTTGGCGAGTGTGCCCTCAACAAGAACCCAAAGGCAGCCTCACGTGAGCTGCGCCTGCTCCTCCTCCGCGGCGCGCTGCCGCCGCCGCTGCTCCTCCTCCTGCAGCTCCTGAAGCTTGTGCTCAATGTCGTACTCGCTGCAAATGGCCGAGAACTCTGCCTGCGTCGGGTGACAGACTTCCCACAACAGCCCATGAGCCACTCGTGCACCCACTGCCGACTGGAGTGCTCGCAGTAGCAGTCCCCGCCCAGGGGCACCTGCGAGTGCTGCTGCACGATGTGGAGCATCTGCTGGTAGTTGTCGTGCAGCGCCACCAGCACGCCCAGAGGGATGCCTGGGAAGCGCGTGGCCCAGCTCTGCGGCACGAGCAGGCAGGGCTGCGTTAGCGTCGTGCACCGTGGCCTGCACGCACGGTCGTCCCTGTCGGCCGCAGGACTCACCTGCAGCCCTGGCTCGCGTAGCCCGTGCTGCAGGCACTTGGCAAACATGGCCTGCAGGCCCTGCAAGCTGTGCTCCTGCTGCTCCTCGGCGTGCTCCAGTCCAGCTGTCGCTGCGGCTCCGAGCGCTGGTTGGGCGGCGGGGACCTGCAGCTCAGGTGCACATACTGCGTGCGTCGCCATCGCGATACTCTGCTTCGCTGAAGTGTGGTCTCCCCCACTTGAACGTAAAGACCTCAGGGCGTGCGATTTTTTCTCTACACGCCTCTGCGAGCGCCATCAAGCCGCCGAATTTAGCCCAGACCCAGCAGCACACCTCCAGCTACCCAGCGGCGCAGCTTCGGCCGTGTTTGGTCGCTCCCGCACTTGACGGCGGCTCAGCGTCGGCTGTTCGCAGGACAGGATGTATCTCATGTACTACGATGACGAGCAGGGCAACCGCGTCTACACGCTCAAGGTGAGAGCGCGCGCACCGTGTGCCTCCGCCTGCCGCCAGCCTCCGGCAGAAGCAAGCAGCAGCATCCCGTGCAGCAGGTTGTGCTGATGAGCTTGCTGGCGTTGCTCTGGTGCAGAAGCTGGACCCCAGTGGCAACCCCACCAAGTCGGCGCACCCGGCGCGCTTCTCGCCCGACGACAAGTTCTCCCGCGAGCGCATCACCCTCAAGAAGCGCTTCAACCTCCTGCCCACGCAGCAGGCGCCCCTGGAGCTCTAGCCACGGGCCTTTTGGCGCCGCCATGGGGTGATACGAGGGGGGCGGGTCGGGGCGCGTGCACGAGCGCGCCGTGTACATTTTGCTATGCATGGCGATCACGAACTGGGGCTACCGTTGCTGCATTGCATGGTCACGTCAACATTCAAGTGCTGCAGGCTGTTCACGGGACGCTATGAGCGGGCAATCACAACGATCAGACGGGGGCCAGCAGCTTGCCCAGCGGGCCAGAGAGGCGAGGTGGCGGAGGAGCTGCCGCAGCCGGGCGCGCCGTCGCTGCAGCAGGAGCAGCAGCAGCCGCAGCAGCATGGCCGCCACCACCGCCACCACCACCGCCAGACGCCCGTGCCTCGCCGCTCTGCAAGCAGCACACGCGGCCGGCCAGCCACCACGGGCAGCACGTTAGCAGCAGCAGCACAATTGCAGGCGTTGGGTCAATCTGGGTGCTTTGCACCTTGCGAGAGCTGACGATGGCAAGCGCTGCCTTGCCGCTGCGCCGCTGGGCCAACGCCAGCGGTTGCCCCGCGTTGGCGGCAAACCCTGGAGTGATGGCGGGTGGCTGGTGCAGGTTGGTTCCGTTGGGCACCACCTGCAGAGCAGCAATCAGAGGGGGTTGTGTGCGCAGCAAAGACGCGAGAGTCGTGACCACCCAGAGCAAACATGCGTAAGACGTGACGCACCGGCCGGTACGCAGCTCTGCTGCAAAGCATGCCGCCGGCAGTGCTTGCTACGCTGATGGAGTCCTCGTCAGCCTCCACGCCGGCTGAACGCCGCTGGTGCTTGGTGATGAACACCTGAAGTGTGGCAGCCAAATCGATAGAAAACATCAGTCGTGCTGATGACAGCAGAGTGACTGCGGCAGTGGGCCCCCAAGGTGCTCGCCTGCACGTCGCCCCCGCCGAAAGCCTTGCGCTTGGCGTCTTGCGGGGTGACTGCGGCGCCGCCGGCTCGCTCGCGCCCAGCGATGGTTGCGGTGCCCCCGTCCACGCGCTCCTGCTGTGGTTCCATCACAGACAGTCCTCTCTCCTGCGTGCAGACAAGCGCGGCGCGTGCCAGTCGCAACGCCAGGCCTGTGCAGCACCCTGGGGGCAACCGCGCCCCCTCCGGTCGTACCTTGTCCTCGTGGGGCACGAGCCGGACGTCCACGGCCACGGCTTCTGGCGATCGACCCGGCGTCGTGGCGGGGGCGCCACTCCTGCGACGCAGCGAAAGTCGTCGGGCCTCTTGCGCGAGCCCTCGCCGCTGGCCACCTCAAGTCCAGCCGTGCGCTTGCCCGCACCTGCCGGCGACCTCGCAATGGTCGACCCGTTGCTCCCGCTGCTGCCGCGCGCTCTCCGCCTCCGCCCGGGGCACGCCCTGCGCTGCCGGGCCCTGTGCAGCCGGCGATGCTCGCTGCACCGCTTGCTGCGCACGCTCGGCCGCAGCCACCGCGCGCGCCTGCTCGGCCTGCAGCTGCGCCAGCGCCAAGTCGGACGCATCTGCACGCTGCACCGCTCTCGCCAGCTCGAGCTGCACCTGCAAACAGGCACGTTAAGACGCAAGGAGGAGGCAAGGCTCGCTCGCCTCGATGAGATCGACCTAGGGCAGCAGCGCACACGACCCGACCCACCTCGGCGGCAACGTTGCTCGCCTCGGCCAGCTCCCGCTCATGCTGCTCCGCCTGCTGTCCAGCGCGCGCCTCGCTCTCGGCCAGCTGCCGGCTGACCGAGGCCACCTGCTGGCGCGCCGCCTCGACCTGGTCCTGCAGCTGCGCAGCGCGAGCCTCCCAAGCAGCGGCCGCCTGCGCCCTGGCCTGCTGCTGAGACCCGACGAGACCCTGAAGAGCGTCACACTCCTTCTGCAGAGCGTCGCGCTCCTCCTGCAGCCAATGCGGTTGGGCGGCTCACTCACATCGTATCCCAAAGGCGTGCACCAGTGTGAGTCCCCGCACCTGCACTTGCTGCCTGGCAGCCTGCGCCTCCTGCTCGTCCCATCGCGCCGCAGCAGCAGCCTGCTCAGCCTCAGCGCGCTGCTCGTCCAGCAGGGCAGCCTGCTGGCGCATGGCCTCCACTTGCGCCTTCGCCCTGGCCACGTCTTCAGCAGCCCTGCAGGAGCGTATGCATGCCCAGCACGTGCCCACTCAATAACTGGTGCAACACGACTGTTGCGGACCATCACTAAGACTGCCAGTGCGTAAGTAAAAGTGCCCCATCCGCACACCTGGCCTCCGCCTCCTCTCTTGCCAACGCCACAGCGCGGGCCATGTCGGCGGCGTGCACCGTCGCAGACGCAGCTCGCACGGCGCGCAGGTCGGACTCCGCCTGGGCCACGCGCTCGCCCAGCCGTGCTGCCGTCTCTCTCTGCGCATACCGTTCATCAGCAAATGCATACGCATGTGCACCGCAGGTGGTGCGGAGAGGTGGCCCAGCAGCAACGCCATGCAGGACCATGAGCCACGGCGTCCTGCTCAATCGCAGTGTAGCAGAGCGCACCAAGGACGCACCGAGGTCTGCAGCCCTGCCTGCGCAGCGCCCAGCTGAGCGTCCAGCTGCAAGACCAGCGCTTGCTTCTCCTCCAGCGCCGCGGTGTGCCGCCCCTCCGCGCCCTCCATCTGCCGCATGGCTGCCACACTCGGCGCAAGCATGCAGACGTCGTGTGTCGGCTGGCGTGGCCCAGTGTGGTTGTGTGCTGTTCAGCGGGATTCTGCGGCAAGGCCCTCCTGCACGGCGCTCACCAAGATTGAGCTGCTGCTGCAGCCCGTCCCGCTCGACCACCAAGCGCCTGAACTTGATGGTCAGGTCCTGAGCACAACCGCAGCAGCACAGCGGGTAGCGTGAGCACACGGCAGTGCGCAACGTGAGATGGCCTTGCTGTGCTGCGGAACCTTCACCTTGAGCGTCGCCTCCTGCGCTTGCGTCTTGCGCGCCATGGCGTCCACCTCCTGCTGCCCTGCGGGTGGGAACAAGGCTGTTGTCACGAATGAGAACAGCTCTTGCCAATGCCTGGCAACAACCTGCGGTGCCGCACCTTGGCACGCCTGCTGCTCAGCCTGCGCCAGCGCACCCAGCAGCTGCTGGTGTGCCCTACTGAGCTGCTCGATCTTGGCGGCAGCGTCTCTGATGTGCTCCTGGCCTGCAGTCACGGTGTGCGTGAGGCCGAGCATTCAGCAGCTGCCGGGTACCGCGTGCACCAGCAACGGCTTGCTGCACGCCGTGACGCACTTTGCTGCACTTGGGCGTACAGTTGACCGGAACGCTGGGCCTGCTGCTGAAGCCGCTTGGCAAGAGTCGCCACCTCGTGCTCCTTGCGCGTCAAGCGCGCCACCTGCGATAACGGAGGTGCGGCGTGCGTGCAGGTGTGCACGGTGCGGCCCCCCCGCCCCCTCACCTTGCTGAGTATTCCACACACTCACCAGGCCTGCCTTGGTCTGTTGCTCCACCCGGGCAAACTCGAGCATGTAGTCTGCGCGCCACAGAGCGAGTGGCTCCCGAGGTGTGGGACTGCGCCAGAGGAGACCACGCGCTCCCTCGGACGGCCTGGCTGCGCACCTGCCTGGTCGATGAGGCTCTGCAGGTCGCTGTCCACGGTCGAAGGAGGCACCGCCTGCTGCTCCTCGCCCTGGGCGGCGCGCTCGGACTCGCGCTGTTCTCCTTCCTCCCTCGCTGCAGCCTGAGCCTGCAGCGCCTGGTGCTCATCATCGTGGCGTGCCGTGTGCTGCTGCAATAGCTTCTGCCCCTGCTGCTCCTGCTGCTGCGCGCTCGCTGCATCCGGGCAAGGCTGCGCCGCAAGGCGCGCTCTCGCCGGGCGTGGTGGCAAGAGCCCGATGGCGCCAGGAGGCCTCCTGTGCTGCATGTGCTGCTGCATTTGCGTGTGTGGGCCAGTGTGTGGCCCTGGGTCCCTTTGACGCTGCAGCGGGTTTGTACCTCGCGCGTGCTGCGCGTGACCACACATGCGACGCCACGGCAGGGCACGGCAGGAAGACAGTGTGGCACACCGATTGCTGAACAGCAGCAGTGCTTATAGCCTGCACACAACAGATCCTGCTCCTCCTTGGACGCGAGTGTCACCAGATGGCAGCACCGGACGAGGCCGCGGCGCAGCCCAACGCTACGAGCCCGCAGCAGCAGGATGAGCACGAGGACGCGGGCTTCCAGACCTTCCTGGACGCGCTCAAGCAGGAGGAGTCGGCCATGCCGAAGGAAGTCTTCGCGCAGATCGAGGGAGCGATGCGCAGACGCTGGGCCAAGCCTCCGCTAGCAGACCTGGAGGCAGTGCTGCACAAGGCGGTGCCAATTGCCAAGGTGGGGCCTCAGCCTGTGCAGGCGGTCTCGCTCAAAAGTCGTACGGCACGTGCCGCGCGCCCCTCACGCCGAGGTGTGTGTGTTGAGCTTTGCTCCTGGGAGCAACAGACAAGCAGATGTCACGCGCTGCGCAGGCCCGCCAACTGCTCTTCTACCCAGACGACGAGGACATGCGCCTGTACCCGCAGCTGCTGGCCAGCGCTCCCGAGGGCAGCCCCGACAGCCACCCGCAGGGCAAGGTGCAGGTGCAGTTGCTGGCCGGGCTCTACCTGGTGCATGGGCGGTGCTGGGCGCGCGTCAAGCCCCTCATCGAGGAGGGCGGCCTCATGTGAGTGGCGCGTGTGGTGCAGTGTGCTGGGCCGACTGCGGGGGCCTCTGCCACTTCCTGGTGGGCCAGCCTGTTTGAAGGTGTGTCCAGCAGCACCTGGTGGGCCAGCCTGTAAGGTGTGTCCAGCAGCAAGGCCCCAATCGCCCCGCCACCGCAACCTTGCTACCCGCAGGCGGCTGGCAGAGCTGCTGCAGCACCCCAACCTATACTTGGCCAGCCAGGCCATGCAGTGCTTGCTGCATGCCACCGACGAGGAGATGTTCCCTTGGCACGACCCGCCACAGCCGTCCGACGGGCGCTCCATGGGGCAAGGGCCCGAGGGGAGGGTGTGGCGGCGCATGTACGAGCTAGCCAGGTGTGGGAGAGGGCGGCGTGTGGGAAGCGCTGCACTGCACTTCAGCAGCAATGGTGGGCGATACAGGCAGGCGATGCGTCAGCGTAGCACTGCATCCACTGCAGGAGGGGGCAGTTGCTGCTGCAATGCGCACCCTGTGGGTAACCATCACGTGTGCATATGCTCTTGTCCTTGTCCTGAGGTCGCCAGGGGCACAGCTGGTGACGCAAACACAGCTCCACGCCAGCCCAGCACACTTGTAGTTATGTTATGTGCGCGTTTGTGCCCTCATGCAGGTCCTCCTCGCTCATCCCTAGCCTGCTCAAGCACCAGAACCCCGACACCTTCCCTGGCTCTGGTCTGCTGGCGTTGCGCCTCTTCGCCTTCACCTCCTCCTGGCTGCGCTACCACTTCACACCCGTGCGTCCGCGCTCACACGCACGGTTTGCGCCGAACAGCAGCCACGGCAGCCTCCACGTCCTGCAAGCGCAGCAGCACATTGTCACGCTTGTGGTACACCAACGCTGTGCCAGCATCAACATGAGTTGACATGCCCGCAAAACGGGGCGCCTGTTTGACAGGTGTACAAAGCGCTCCCTTGCTCGCTCAACCCCTCGCTCAACCCGTCCTTGTCACCTTGTGTGCAGGACCGTGTGTTGCGCCTGAGCGCCGGCCTGCTGGCCCTGCTCAAGGAGTGGTCCACCCGTGAAGGCGCCGGGCAGGAGGAGAAGCAGCTGGCCAAGCAACTGCACGAGGACTTTAGCAGGTGAGGAGCAGCGGCGCAAAGCAGGGAACACTGCAGCCATGGGTACAAGACACGACACAACCACCAGTGGCTCCTGCTGCTGGAGCCCTTGGCGGTCACAACGGGAGCACCCACCCGTGTCGACTGCGCATGACCTGGCGCTATCCTGTGCAGGTGTGCAGGTGACCTCCTGCCGTGGCCGAGGCAGCCCCATGTAGTACAAGCGCCTGCCTGCCTGTGTGCTTATATGTGCGTACGTGCACGTGCAGATATCCCCCCGCCGTGGCGGAGGCGGCCCCGCAGCTAGGCTCAGGTGGCGCCGGTGCCGGTGAGGCCACCAGCCTGGCTGCCGCCGAGCTGGAAGAGGGTGACGCGGTGGAGGTGCACACAGTGCGGGAGCGCACACAGCTCAACCACGTGGCGCCGGGGGAGGCTGAGGTGCTCAGGCAGCAGGGCAACGACGCCTACCGCACGGGGGACTACTCTTTGGTGAGCGTTGGGCCCAAGTTTGCTAGCAGCGCACCCGCACCCGCACCCGCACCCGCACCCGCACCCGCACCCGCACCCGCACCCGCACCCGCACCCGCACCCGCACCCGCACCCGCACCCGCACCCGCCTCGTGGCAATCACACCCGATGC
>QAXK01002637.1:0-11901 GCA_004335735.1 Chlorella sp. KRBP | reverse complement strand
CATGCCCGACGCCGTGGTGCTCGCCTCGCTAGTCCGCGGGGCAGACGGCGAACACACGCGGTAGCACCGGCAGCAACAGCGGCGGTGTTTGCTGGCCACCCTCACCTGGGGGGCAGACGGCGCACACACGCTGTAGCAGCGGCAACGGTGCTTGCTGGCCTCCCTCACCTGTGGGCAGACAGCGCACACACACTGTACAGTGCTGCAGCAGCAGTGACAGTGATTGTGCAGCAGTGACAGTGGCAGTGCTGCAGCAGCAGTGGCAGTGCTTGCTGGCCTGGGGGCCAAGAGCACCCCCACACACGTGCTGCAGCACCTGCCTGGCCATGCGCCACATCGGTGGCGGCTAACAGCGTGGCACAAACACACCCACAGCAACGAGCACCGCAGAAGCAGCTGGAGCAGCACCATCGCTTGGGAGCTGGCAGCACTCACTGATCTCGCGCTTGCCTCGTAATGCTCCCCTCCCCCAAAACCATCACAACAGGATGACCTCTGGGGTGTGGGGGTGTGGAACGCACTAACACTGGCTGAAGCTGGGTTTCGTTGGCAAGAACCTCCCCAATGCGCCCTCACACCCACACACTGTGCTCTGTGCGCCTGTGCGCACTCTCTGTCTCTCTCTCTTGCCCCCTGTTGTCGCCGCGATCATGACCAGCACCGCTGAAGCAAGCCCTCAATCCCAGCACTCCCTCACCAAGCGCTCGTGAGGATTCTCATCATTTCGAGATGAGGATTCTCCAAAGCCCATGATGAGGACTCTGGGCCACCTCTCCAGCAGCCACCATGCCCCACCACTGTGAGGGCATGGTGGCTGCTGGGGACGGCGATGGCCTGCGTTCTAAGACCCGTGGCCCTGTCTGAAGTAGCCTGTAGTAGCTACTACACCGCACTGCCTGTCCAGCACTGGCGCCTACCGTTGAGGCCCAGCCCCGCCCTGACATCTTGACACGCTAGTCAAGACACACACTGCGCTAGAACTGATGCCGAGCGCGCGGTGCTTGAGCCATAGTTTTCGCGGCGATTTGTATTTGCCCGGTGTTGATGTGGAATCTCTCGGTGTTGATGTGGACGTACGCACTTTGTGTGTGCGTGACTTTTTGCTTTGTTGTGCGTGTGCGGTGTGTGTGCGCTCTGCGCTCCACACTGGGACGGTGGCACTGCAGCCTGCACCTTGGCGACCCCAATGTTGCAATTTATGCAGAACACACAGGAGAAGTTGACACCAGCTCACCCCCTAGCGCTCACTTGCAGACATTTTAGTGCTTTGCCACATGCCAAAAGCATTTGCCGCCCTTCACCGCGCCGCTCCAGCCACATCAAGTGCAGGCGATGGTGTGTGAGCCGGAACAGCGAGAGGCCTCCACACACCACACAGATTGAATGGCAGTTCTCACTTGAACGCAGCATGCATTTATCGCCGAGCCTCGCAACGTGCCGAGGTCATCATCACGTGATGGCAGCAGCAGCAAAAAACAAGTGAGGCTCAGGGAAGGGCGTCCGCCGCCAGGGCCAGGGTTCCACACATAAACCTAACTCTGGTGCAATGTCCTTCACGAAATCCAAACAAAGGTTTCCACGCCCCCACATCGAGGAGGCGACGCCACATCCAGTGCACAGCGCAAGCAGCCTGAGGGCGTAGTAGGCGTAGTAGCAGCGAACGTTCCAGCAGCAGCCATCAAGTGCTCGAGTGAGGGGGCGCCCACGGTGCTGCCCATTTGCCAGCAGCAGCCATCAAGTGCTCAAGTGAGGGGGCGGCACAGCGCTTATCTCCAAGCGGGGCAGTGGCGCAGGGCGGTTCGCATACAGCTACCGGTGCTGCCTGCCAAGGCCACATGATGGCCAAGGCCGTGCCTTCAGACAGCATGGAGCTGCACGCTGCGCTACAGAGCGATGCCAAGGTTGCCGCCACAGGACAGACAGAGCTGGCGCACACACACACACACCACCTGGCACCCGCACGCACACACAGCAAGCCCGCCTGCACCCCACTAACACCTGCCACAGGCTGTGGCCGTAGCCTCAACAAGAGCATCCATAGCCGTGCCTTTGTGTCAGGAGACAGCATGCTCTGACTGACTGAGCTCTAGCTGTTGGCCCCCGCATCGCATCACCTCCACTCCTGATCCCTGGTGGAGTTCTCACGCCATGGTGCAAGCGGCACACGCGCCGCCTCCCAGTGGCACCTTGGTATGTTCCTTTCTAGCCGCCTAGCTAGCTGCTAGCTCCTCCTAGTAGCTCAGTAGGGCTCTTCCTAGTAGCTGAGCTGGTAGCGCTCCCCCTATTAGCTCAATAGCGCTCAGACTAGTAGCTGAGCTCAGTCGCGCTCAGAAGCAGCTGAGCGCGTTGCCGGCCCCCTGCAGGCACGCCAGCTGCAGGTCCGTGGTGATGTAGGAGCAGTACTGCACCTTGTTTGGAGCCACGCTAGGCACGCACTGGAAGCACAGGTTCGAGCTGCACGTGCCGCAGTAGAACTCGCGCGTGTCGTCCGACTGGTAGAGGCAGGTGAAGCAGCTGCCCGTGTTGCAGCGCAGGCACTGCCGCGCGTCCGAGACGAGCGTGGCGGGCTGCTGCGAGTTGGCCACGCAATCCCAGCAGGAGCCCGTCTGGCAGCGCTTGCAGGTCGAGGCGCCGGCGGCCTGCTGGGCTGGGGTGGGGAAGAGGCCGGCGGCCGTGACGCAGTTGTTGCAGCTGCCGGTGGAGCACTGGGGCTGGCTGAAGCCGCACGCTGCCTGCGGGTGCACTCAGCCACCACAGGGGCGAGTGACCTGCACGTTGGTGCCTTGCCGTGTGCAAGCAAGCCATCCCTGCTTCTCTGCCATGCAGCGTGCGTGCGTGGGCTTGCACCTCGGCTCAGCAAGGAGGAATGCGCCGGGCTGGACGTGTGTGCTGTGGCTTGCATAACAATGCCGACGGAGGGCTGGCCGTCAGCCCCAGAGAGTGGACGGCCGTTGGTGCCTTGGGGTCGCGGTGACTGCATGCTCTGGTCTGGGCCGGTGCCTAATTTCCCTCGCTGCTGCCCTGTGCTGCCCTGGTTGATGCGGCTTGAAGCCCGTTTGCAAGCTACACAGAGTGGGGCACCTGGTCTCACTGCAACCCCCTCTGCTGCTCACCTGGCAAGCGTCAGGGCGGACGGGGCGAGCGCCCGCGGTGGTGTTGACCCCAGGCAGGAGGTTGCGCGCCTGCACCAGCGCCACGGGCTCCTGCCCGCTCCAGCGGATGCGGTGGTAGGCGTTGGCCGCGGCGTCCTGCGACACACATTCACGAAAGCAAGGCAATGAGGAGCCGGACAGGTCAGGCTGTGAACACGTGGTTGGTGCCTTGGTGCCTGGGTGACTGCATGCTCTGGCCTGGGCGTGTGCCTAGTTTTTCCTCACTGCGGATCCGTGCTGCCTTGGTTGCCATGGCTGTCCGCCCCGTATACGCTACACACTTTTGAGGCTGTGACACTGTGGCTGACATTGCAAGAGGCGCTCATAGTACCGCAGATCCAAATGTTTCATGAGCAAGCGAATGGCTGCCCATGCATACAAGCCCTAGGTGTGTGCACCACAGCACGCACCTGCAGGAGCATGTAGACGCACCCCACGCTGCCAGAGTCTCCCAGGTCGTCGCCCTGGCCAGCGCACACGTTGCCCGGCCTCAACCTGCACACACACACACATACAGGTTGGATCGCCTGCCTGGCGATCTTTTGTGGCGGCTGCAGCATCATGACACCTGTCGTGAAGGCCATGCAATGATGATTATGATGATGATACAGGTTGGAAGCACGCGTGTTGTGTGAAAGCCGGACTAGTCACGCGTCCAGAGCCCTCCATGCGCGCTCCCACCGCCCCAATCTGCCCTCGTTGCTGATCATTGCTGCCTTGGTTGCTGCTGTGGCTGGCCGCCCCGTTTGCAAGCTACACGCACACAGACATATGATACACCCGGTAGTTGGGCTCCGGCCCCGCTGAGGCGCCCAAACAGATGCAAATATGTACACACACACACACACAGACCCAGTGGACACTCACGGCCCAATGGTGATCTCGTTCGTCGCGTCAATGGTGACGTACTCGAGGATCCAGCCCGGGGGGTACAGCGCCTGGGACGGGGGAGTGTACGGCAGGCTGGTGGCGGCGTGCTGCAGGTCTGCAGGGCGCAACACGACAGCAGATGCAACAAGCACTCTTGCTCTACACCACGCGCCCCGTGGGGCATGCCCCAGGTTAGTCACTGAGTGCCCAACGCTGTGAGCCTCCACGCTGCTGTAGCAGCCCCTCGCAGCTGACCGGGGCCACCCGTCTCACCCTCCCACCCACCCTCTTTCCTCGCTGCTGATCTGCGCTGCCTTGGTTGATGCGGCCTGACGCCCCGTTTGCAAGCTACACACCCACCCTCCCACCCACCCAACCAACCACCCACCCACCCACCCACCCAACCAACCAACCAACCACCCACCCGACACAGTGAGATACCCATCTCCCACTCACATTGGTTGCCCGCCGGATCAGTCAGCTTGGCAATCACGTTGCTGCCCAGCGTGTTGATCAGCGTGCTGTTCCAGCGCACATATCCGCACCTGCGTGGGTGTGCATACAATGATGAGCCCAGTGGAGGCGGATGGTGCAGCCGGCCAGGCGCTGCACCATCCGTACGCTGGCGGAGAGACAGTCCCATCCTACAACTAACACCTGGAGAGCTGGGGAAAGGCTGGAGAACACGGATATTGATGCCGTGCATGAGACGAATGCTGTTGCACTTGGCCTGGTGCTGCAGAACATCTGATGCACCCCTGCGGTATCCAAACAAGTGCACAAAGTGTCAAGCCCTCACTTTGTCGTTGGGTAGATCTTGACCTGCCCCACCACGGGCCCCGGGGGGTTCGTCAGCGGGCAGCCCGCAAGGTCCACGGACACGGCGACGCCGTCGGGCAGGGGCGTGCAGGCTCCGTAGTACTGGCCAGGGCACCCGTTGGCAAACATGCCCCATTGGAAGGTGCCGTTATCAGGTGTGCTGGCGCACGCCGTCGACACCTGCGGGTGGACGTGACGAGGTGCCATGTGCAGATGGCTTGCGACGAAACAAAGCGCTCCAGTCCGACGCAGCATGGTGCGAGTAAGAGCCAGGGCAGGAAGGCACGATCTTAGCAGGTCGTTCAGCAAAGCGTGCTTGCCTGGAGCGTGTCGCGGAGGACACTTGTGCATCCTGGGCTGGCGTAGTTGCAGGCAATGCTGTATGTGGTGATCCTCACGCCGAGAGGGTTGGGTGCCCTGCGGGACACGAGGGGAGGTGGCAGCAGCACCACTTTGCTTGCCGTCGCTCGACTCATGACGAGATGCAGGCAGCTGGCACCATGCGCACAAGGCAGCTACTGGCCCTGCGCCGACCCGCAGAAGTGAGTACAGCCTAATACACACCAGGGGAGTGGCTTGTCCGGGAATTGTTGGCCCACAACTGGGTTGCAGACGGCAGGGTCGCTTGGGTTGGTGTTGTTGCTGTTGACCAGCATGCCCAGGCCCAGCGTGGCGAAGAAGTCGGCGATGCTTGTCAAGGGCGGCGTGGTGCCCCAGCCCTGGCGGCTGTACACGGTGCACGTGTCACGCTCAATGATCTCCACGCTGGGCTGCGAGGGCAAGGGGCAAAGGGCAACGGCACACGCAGGGTTGCCTGGGTGACTACAGTGGGTCTGGCCTGGGCTGATGACTGATCTCTCCTTGCTGCTGCTGAACCACTGGGTGCTGTTGATGCCTGCCCAAAGCTGCCGCGCGCACGGCGCGCGCTCGTGTGTGAAAAGCTGTCGCGAGTGCAAGCGGCCACCGCCATCCGCACCCCAGCCCCAGCAGCAGAGCCCAACGCACCACGCCACCCCGGACGTTTGGTGTGCAGCCCGCCGGTGGCCATTCTCCATAGTAAACAGCGTCAAAGAATCCCGTGTAGCGCGAAGCAAAGGTGGCGCCGTGGACCACCATCCTGTGATGACAGCTGGCCAGGAGGGCTGCAGCTGTCAGCAGCAACGCCCTGCTGCACCGCAGACGCTCCAAGCTGCGCGCCCCGTGGAGCCTTGCCGAGGTGCGCGCCATGTCGTGCGCTGGCGGAGCCCCTGCAAGCCGGTGAGCAGGCGGGGCAGGCAGAGCGCGTGAGAGGCAGCTGCAGCGCAGGACGTGCTGCGGCGATGGTTCTGCCTCGGCTGCCCGAGTATCATCTCTATCGCCGCGCCGTCGTCTTGCCCTGCTCGCTGGGTCGGTGGGCGACTCTAACCGCGCCGCGCGGAGCAAGCGAGCGCAAACCGCGCTGTGCTACAGCCAAAACGGATCGACATCGGTCCACCGCGCTTCGATCGGGCTGCCGCCCCCACGGATTGCCGATGCCGCCATCTCTCGGCGCGCCCCGCTCACGAGCACCGCACCGCACCTGCAGTCGTGTGAGGTGCCCAGCTGCGATCTCGAGCGTACGGTGATCGTGTGTGTGCTGCTGCTGCCGCGTCTGGCCGGACGATGCGGGCCACTCGAAGCGCGCGTGCCCAAAACGGCTCATAACTCCCAGGACACCAGATACGAGCGCATCGATGACGGCATCGCCCACGGCATGACGCGCAGCTGGCATTGCAGTAGTTAGCAAGTCAGCGCAACAGGGCCAGCTGGGGCTGTGCGGGGTGCGGGGCCGTGACTCGCTGTACGTGTGCGCACCGCAGGGTCACAGTGGTCAGGCCCCACAGGACGGGCACAGGGCAGGTGGCACCAACATCTGCACTGCAGCCCCTTCCCTCTCCCCAAAGTGCGAGCCACTGCCTGGCGTGGCCAACCGCCGCCCTCGCTCACGACCGCTTGTACCAAGGAGGGACGTCATCAGCACAGCAAAGCCTGGGGCCATAGATAGGGCGGCTCGCCTCAATACTCAGCCCCCCTCCTCCTCCTCCTCCTCTTCTCCGTCCTCAGAGTCGGGCAGCTCGTCCTCGGCGTACTGCGGGATCCCCGCCTCCTGCTGCTGCTGCGGGGCAGCTGGTAGCACTGCCACCAGTGCCGTCGCCGCCACCTCTGCTGCGGCGGTGACGCCCTGGTGCAAATTGCCAGCCACTTGCTGGTGCTGCTGCTGCGGCTGGAGGTAGTTGTTGAGCACCTTCTGCTGCTGCTCCTCCGCTTGGTGCTGCGCGGCGGCCTGCTGTGCTTGGTGCTGCACAGACCCCCTCCGCGCCCGCTTGCGCTCCCTTGCCACCCCCTCCTCGACGCCACCCTCACCCTCACCCTCACCCGCCCCCAAACCACCACCACCACCCTCCACCCACAGCCCTCCTCCACCCTCCCCACCCGCCGCCACACCCTGCGCCACGGACCCGCCCCCTCCTCCCACTCGCGCATCATCAAGCCCACCCTCCTCTTCCTGCTCCGGCGCCGCCCGCTTGCCCAACAAGGAGCCACCTCGGCCAGGCGCCGCAACCACCGCCACGCCCGCTGCCTGACCCGCAGCAAACGGCAACAGCCCCCCAACCGCCGCCGCCGTCGGTGCGGCTAGCGGCGCAGGCGCTGCTGCAATGCCGAGGTGCGCTGCGGCAAGCGGTGCAGCACTATGCCCCCCTCCTACGCCTCTCTGAAGGCCCTGGGGAAGGTGGGCGGCGGGAAGCAATGCTAGCGCTAGCAGGGAGGTGGTGTCGTTGGCGTGAGGGTGCTGTAGGTGATGATCATGATGGCCTGGAGCGTCCTGACCGGTGTTGGCGGCGGCGACCACTGCTGCCGCCGCCATTGCCGCCGCACACGCCGCGTCATCATCCTGCTGCTGCTGCTGGTGGCGCTGCAGTGCAGGTGGTGCGAGAGGTGGCAGTGGAGGCAGTGGCAGGGGCAGGGGGCCGCCGGCGAAGCCGTGAGCAGCGGCCAGGGCATGCGCGCCGAGCTCATGGTGGCCTGGCGGTGCCAAGCCCTGATGCATGGCATTAGGGCTTAGCAGCCCCAGGCCCTGATCGGGCATTGGCATGGGGAGCAGGGCGTCCAAGCCCTCGAGTGGGATCAGCATGGGCCAGTGTGGGTCGGTAGCCGCAGCCGCAGGACCTATGCCCTCAGCAGCAGCAGCTGCGGCAACGGCGGCAGCGGCTGTGGCGGCGGCAGCAGCGGCAGCGGCAGCGCCACGTGGTTTGCGTGGCTTGCCTGCTCCCTTTGCCCCGCCCTTGCCCTTGGTGCCCTTGGCCCCTGCTTGTGTGGTGGCGGCCGCGGCAAGTGCTCCTGGTGCAGCTGTTGTCGCCGCCTCCGCACCCTTCGCTGCCTGCTTGCGCTTCCTAGTAGTGCCGCCACCTGCTGCTCCCTTGCTGCCCTTACCCTTACCCTTGCCCATGCCCTGCTGCTGCTGCTGTTGGCCATCTTCGGCTTGCAGCACCTGCGCCAACAGCCCACCGCCCTCGTGCCCCATCGCCTGCACACCGCCTTGCCCCGTGGCCTGTCCGGATGATGACGACGCCTTCTTCCGCCTTGACGTCTTGCTCCCACCACCACCACCACCTCCTCCTCCTGCTGCTGCTGCCGCGGCGACCTGCCCAGCCGCACCACCCGTCTGCAGCAGCAAAACGTCCCCACCAAGCAGACCACCGCCCACGCCCGATGCGTCACCATGGGTACCTCCTCCCATGCCTCGGCTGCCTTGCCTTACACCACCACCACCACCACCACCACCTGCCCCACTACCCCCAGTCGCACCACCAGCCATTGCACCCGTGCCTGCACCACCACCAGTACCACCACCCTCACTGGCGCGACGCAGCATGTGACGCTGGAGCAGTTCCGCGTGCTGAAGCTGCCGTTGCTGCTGCGGTGGCTGCTGTTGCTGCTGCGCCGCCCCCACCACGCCCTGCCCATGCAGGCCCTCCCCCTCACCGCCACCCTCCCCCTCCTCCCCACCGCCCAGCCCCTCCCACCCTAACCCTAACCCTACCGCTCCCTCTCCACCCACCCGCGCGTCCTCCAACCCATCCGCCACCACTGCCACCGCTTGCTGCGTCTTCCGTTGACGACGCGTGGCCGTCCGCTTGCCCTTGCGCAGCTGCTGCTGCTTCGGCTGACCCTCCTCCCCCTCCCCCCCCTCCTGCTGCTGCTCCTGCACCTCCTCCTCCGTCTGCTGTTGTTGCTGCAGCTGCTTGGCAGCTTCCTTGGCCAGCTGCTTGAGCGCCCGCCGCGCCAGTGCCTGCTCCTGGCGCTCTGCCGCCACGCGCTTGCGGTACGCTTGCAGGCCCGCCAGCTCGCCCAGGTGCTGCGCCATCATCTGCGACAGCTCCTCAGGGGCCTGCGGCAGGGCTGCTGGCTGTGGCGGTGGTGGCAGGGCTGCTGGCTGTAGCGGCGGGAGGGCTGGCAACGGCACGGCTGCTGCTGCTGCTGCTGGGGCGGCGGTGGTGGTGGTGCCTGTGACCAAGGGCGGGGGTTGCTGCAGATGTTGATGTAGAAGGAGAAGAGGATCTGCTGCTGTGGTGGCGGTGGTAGTGGTGGTGATGCCTGTTTGAGGCGAGGGCGGTGGGTGTCCAGGGAATGGTGGCTGCGGTGGTGCAGGTGCAGGTGCGGGTGCGAGGTCATGAAGCAACGCCAGGTGGGCGTTCGGCCCTTGAAGCGCGGGGGGAGCGCGTGGTGCTGCCGCGTCATCACCGACAACAAGCGGTGGTGGCTGCCGCGTCGTGGGTGGGAGCATGGGGCAGGGTTGGGCGGTGGCTTGGGCGCCGTCCAGCGGTGGCGGTGGAGGTAGGAGCGTGATGGTGGTGGGGGGTGAGGTAGCTCCACCCAGGTCCTGATGTGACGCAGTGAGTGGTGCCTGTGGTGTGGGTGCTGTGTGTGTGGTTGTAGCGGTTGCGGTGGCGGTTAGATGCGCCATGGTAGCAAAGCCCGCAGCAGCTGCAGGCTGCGGCTGTAGGTGCGCCTGCTGGTGGTTGTGGTGGTGGTGGTGAGGGTTAGGGGAGGCGTTTGCAGCGCGGCGGTGCGTGCGCCGCTGTGGAGTAGTGGCTGCTGCTGCGGTGGCGGCGGTGGCGTTGGTGCTGGGTGCGGCGTTGCTGCCTACTGCCTGCTGCTGCTGCTGCTGCTCCTTGTCGTTGTCCTTGCCACGATTGGCTTGATCCTCCTCTTGCTCCTGCCCTTCCTCGCCGCCGTCCAAGTGCTGCACATACGGCCCACCATTGAGCAAACCGCTGCCATCCCCCACACCTCTGTGCTGCTCAATCTGCATCATCACGCCTCCCTGCTCCTGCTGCTGCTGCTGGGGAGGAGGATGAGGATGAGGAGGGGCATTGGGCGGCTGCATGGTGCTGGTGGTGGCGGTGGTGGTAGCGGCGGGTGGTGGGATGGGCATAGGCTGGGCTAGGTTGGGAGTAAGGGTAGGGAGCGGGGCGTAGGTGGTGGTGGGGTTGGGGAGGTGGGTGTTGGGGATGGGGAGTGTGGTGGTGGTGGTGATGGGGCCGGCCTGGTGTGGGTGAGGGAGGTGTGGGGGGTGGGTGGGAGGCAGCGGCGGCAGGGTGGTGGTTGTGCCGCCTGGCAGGGCCTGGAGGGGTGGAGTCGGAGGGGGGAGGGCGGGGGAGGGGCTTGCGGCCAGTGCAGCCAGGGAGCCTGGACGCTGGTGCGCACACAGGTACTGCGTTCATTACAGACGCGTCACGCGCACAGTGCCAGCGCGCAGTGCGGTTGTGTGAGTGGAGGTGGACGTTGAGCCTATGAGAATGCGCTGGTCGTCAGGGAAACGGAAATGATTCCATTGAACGTGCCCCTGAGAGCCAGCGAAGCAAGCAACATGACCAGGTGCTGCGGTGCAGCTGGCCAGGCGCTACAGGGCAGCAAACAACATGACCAGGTGCTGCAGTGCAGCTCGCTTGAACCGCAGCCTTTCTGCACCCTTCACATACACCGAACAAAGCCCTCACTCTGCACCCTTCAACATGCCGACCAAAGCCCTCACCAAGCCCTCACCTCGCACCAGGCCTTGTACAGCGCATCGGGCTGCCTGTGCGGCACGTACTCCTGCCTCAGCGCGTGCCACAGGCCCACCACCTCCCTCGGGAGCCACGCAAACAAACTCGCTGCGTTGACGCTCCCTCCCGCGACTGCTCCCGCCCCAGAACCTCCACCCGCGCCCACACCCTCCTGTCCTACAACCTGCTGCCCCCCTGCCGCTGCCTCCTCACCCTCTGCCTCTTCCCCTTCTCCCTCTTCTCCCTCCGTTCGCCGTCGCCCCGCACCCAACCCTTGCTGCACCCCACCACCAGCACCAGCACCACCACCACCACCACCACCCCGCCCACCCGCACCCACAGGACCCGCACCCGCCCCTCCTCCCTGCACCTGCACCCCCGCAACCGCCCCACCCGCTCCCCCTCCCGCGCCCGCCACCACCGCCGCAGCAATCGCCGCACCCACACCCCCCGCCGCCCTCTCCCCTCCCACCGCCGCCCCGTCCCACTGCATCAGCAACTGCGCTGCATCCACCTCCACCCCCACCCCTCCCGCCCCACCCAGCCCAGCTGCAGCCGCCGCCGCCAGCAGCGGCAGCAGAGGCAGCGCCGTCGCTGCCGCCGCCCCGCCTCCCCCGGCCAGCGGGTGGTGATAGAGCAGCAGCAGTTCGTCCCATCGCGTCCAAAGGAAGGGCCTGAGGTCGGCGGGAAGGAGGGGGGCGAGGGTGAGCAGGCCTGCTGCCACGCGTTCGGCCTCGGAGGAGGAGAGGGGGCCACGGACCAGGGCAGCGGCACTGCTGACGGCGCTGTCCTTGTGGCGTGCGACTTGGTTCTTGCGGCGCACCTTGACCTGCGTGTCATCATCATCATCATTGCATGGCGTTCACGACAGGTGTCATGATGCTGCAGTCGGGACCTGCGTGTGTGTGTGGTATTGGCATCTGGTTTGGCGCCTCAGTGGGCGTATCAGATGTCCCGCAGCACAACGGCAAACGAGCAGACGTGCTGGCGGG
>QAXK01002634.1:0-28587 GCA_004335735.1 Chlorella sp. KRBP | reverse complement strand
TGGGGGATTTGTCGCAGCGGCCGGTTGCGTCGCGCGGCGCACAGCGCGCCGGCGCCAATCCTGCATGCCTCCCCTTTTCTCCGCTCAGATGGCCTGGACTGCCACTTCATTCACCTGGTGGGGACATGCAGGGAGCGCTAGCAGCTTGTGAGAGTGAGAGAGACCGCTTGCAGTGGGGAAGCCGCCATGCCTGTACTGCGGTGCGGGACTGGCTGGACGGCCTGCTTGCTTGCCCACCTGCTTGCTTGTGGTAGGCCACGCGCCTAGCGCGCGTGGCTGGACGTCTGACGGGCTGCCTGCGCGTGCCCTGGCACTTCCTGCTTTCCCACTGCGGTCGCCCTCTATCCCGCTCCATGCTTACACATCGCCGCCAATTTTTGCATGCCCTCTGCAACAAAAGCCAAAGCCAAGCAGCTGCCCTGTCATGCCAGAGCTCTGCGCTACAGGACGTCGCTACGCTACACAGGCCACCCCACCCCACCCGCAGCATCAGCAGTGGTCACGTCTCGTCCGAACCATAGCACCTCCTCGCAGTGTTGCCAATCATGCATGCATGGGCACGCCCGACTGATGAATGCCAAGCGTCAGGGCATTTTTCTCACACACGCTCCTTCCAACTGGGTACATGCGTCTCCAGGGCTCGCTCAGTGCGCTTGTGATGACGAGGTGGGCGTCTTGAAGGCCGATGATGCGGCCGGGCTCATGTGCACGTTGGCAGCGTGCGACACGGGCAGGCCCCCTCCAGCAGCAGCAGCAGCCGCCGCCGCTGACGGTGTGGTGGCGGCGGTGGTGCCTCCCAGCGCCCAGGTGGTCCAGCTGCTGAGCGAGGAGATGGCACTCAGGGACGAGTCCACCACGGCCGCCGCCGCCGCCAAGGGCACCTCACCCTGCAGTGTGTCGCACAAACATGTAGTTGTGTGTTAAACCTGCATCACAAACCACCAGGCCTGCTGCACTCTTGCGCCACACACCCGCTCCACACACCTCCTGTATGCGTTTGAGTCCCTCCTTGCAGCTGCGCAGCTCCTCGGGCGAGAAGCTCAGGATGGTGGAGAAGACGGGGAGCAGCGCCTCGGCCTGCAGCAGCGGTCAAAGTAGTATGCAGCGCACAGCTGTCAGTGCACATGCCTCGCATGTATGTCCCCAGGCATTAGAGCTGCATGTGCGTGCGAACGCACCCACCTCTCCGGTGCGGTACATCTTGAGCACCGTGTTTTTGAGGTACTCGGCGTCCACATGAGACTGGCCTGCACGCACCAGACCAGGGGATGACAAGGAGTGCGTCACCACCATTGAGAGCGCGAGTGCGTGTGCGCCTCTGCTGACCAAGCAACGCACGCCTCCCACCACCACCGTGCACTCACCCTTGACCTGCCGCTTGAGTGTGCGCTCCGCCTCCCGCAGGCTCTCCTTGAGCGCCACCTCCATCTCGTCACGCAAACCAACCTGCGTGTGCACCACCACCACCACCAGCGCGCCAACCAACGTTATGCTTGCGCCACACGCTCATCATCACTGTGCATCCCACTCCTTCCCACTCCTCCTAGCACTCCTCGTGTGCCCCCTCCGCCCATCACCCTCAGCGCGCACCTCCTTGGTGAGCTCAGCCACCTCCTCCTCCAGCTCAACCACGCGTGCCCGGGCCACCTCCACCTCAGCACTCAACGCCTCCACCTGCAGCGTGCACAAACACACACACAAACACGCTAGTGAGGGCCTCGGCACCAGCATGAGCACCTTCCCTCTTCCTGCTCTACATCATGCACGCAGTCGCCCACGCCGTACAAGGTGCGCACACCACACGCTCACCTGTGCCTCCAGCTGCTTCTCCCGCCGCTCCTCCGCACTCAGCTCCGGCCCCTCCTCAGCCACCTCGCCAGCACCGTCCATCTCCGCAACTGCCGCCGCCGCCGCAGCTGCCGCCGCCGCCGCCGCCGCCGTGTCGTTGGCAAGGGACACGGGCAGCCCGTCCGCGTCCAGCAGCGCCTCCGTGGCGTCCAGGGACATGAGCGCCTGCTTGCCCGTGCCTCCTGACTCGATCAGCGCACCCAAAATGTCAGCCGCACCCCCTCCTGCCTGCGCCGCTGCTCCATCCTCCGCCCCACCAGCACCACCCGGACCGCTGGACGCCGCCGAGTGCCGTTGCTGAGCCTGCAGCAGCGCCGCAGCACCCCCCACTGACGCCGCGTGCACAGACACCTTGCGCAGGTGGTGCTGCAGGGCACGTTGAGGTGACGTGGGTGTGGTCGCGTCGTCCGCCCCCACCAGGCTCTTGCCGCTGAATCCCGCCGCCCCTGACATCATGAGACCCGCACCCGTCCCTGACGGTGTGACGGGGGAGGTGGGGGTCGTGGGCTCTTCAGGCGTGGACAGTGCACCACCCGCCCGCCCGCCGTTGGTGCTGCCGCCCCTGCCAGTGCCCGCTGCCGCACCATTGCCACCAGCGGTCGCATTGCCACCAGCGGAGCGGTGGATGGACGAAGTGGAGTGGTGCTGTGAGCTGTGGTGGTGGTGCTGCTGGCGCGAGGGGGGCCGCCCGATCGAGGTGCTGGGATGGTAGGCGCTGCTGGCCGTGGTGTGCGCGGTGGCTTGGCCCTGGCCATACAGGGGTGAGCTGGGGAGGGAGCCGCTGCTGCTGTGCAGCTGCTGCTGCAGCGTGGCTAGTTGCTGGCGCAAGTCAGACACCTCCTCCTGTGCCAACGTCACCTTGCGCACCAGCTGCAGCACCTGCAAGACACGTTGGTGTCGGGACGAGCGACGGAAAGGCGGGTAAAGCTTGCATGTGCGTAAGCAAGGCGCTGCAACCAGACCATGGGCCCACTTGGCACTGCAGTGTTGATGGCTGCACCGCCAGCCGCACTGGCTGCCCCCTGCCCCACACCTCTTCGTCCTTGGCCTCCAGCATGGCCTCACTCTGCTCCCGTTGCGCCGCCGCCACGTGCCGGGCGGCCGCCACCTCGGCCTGAAGCGCGTCCACCTGTGGAGCCACACAATGCACCAGCAGCAACAACACTCAGTGACCACACGCACGAGCTCCAGCATCACCTGCAGATGCTACCAACTGCGCAGTGCAGTACAGTGCACGCTGGGCGTGCTGCAGGCACCCAGCTCCCCACCTGTTCCTGCAGCTGTCTCTGAGCCTCCATCACGGCACCCTGGTCCAGGCCCTGGTGGTGCGCCAACCGGGCCTCCAACGCCTCACACCTGCACGGGAGGAACAAGACGCGCGGCCTCATCCACCTGAACCACAAACACCTGGCAAGCGCATTCTCTGTCTGCTGATAGCTCTCAAACTACGTCTGTCCGCCTATGCAGGTGGTCAGGGCCCCCAAACCCGCCCTTGGGAAAGCTAGTCAAGGGTGCTGCCACCCAGGGTACCTACATGCAAGCAGTCCCCCTCACCTGTTGCGCAGTTCGTCCGCCTGCCTGCCTGCCTCCGCCGCCGCGTGCTGGAACAGCTCCACGCGCCCCTCCAGCGCAGAAACCTCGTTGCCGTGCGCTGCCTGCGCGCTGGCCAGGGCTGCTGAGCCTTGCTGCTCGGCGGCAGCCCTGCCCGCCTCGGCCGCCTCCAGTGCCGTGCGCAGCTCTGCCACCTCGGCCTGAGGGGAGGGGAGGCAGCAACGCAAGCGTGCAGGCGGCAATGCCATATCAGTGCTGCCAAGTGCCGTGAAGCAAGGACGTCCGCTGGGCCACACCCTTGGTGCGCAGACTCTATTTGACCCCTGTGCGTACGCGTGTCAGGACTCACCTCCAGGTGCTGCACGCGCTGTGTGTCGACCTGCGTGGTGGTGGCCGCCGCCTCCCTCAGTTGCTTGATCTCAGTGTCCTTGGTGCGAACCAACAT
This sequence comes from Chlorella sp. KRBP, assembly GCA_004335735.1. NCBI lineage: Eukaryota > Viridiplantae > Chlorophyta > Trebouxiophyceae > Chlorellales > Chlorellaceae > Chlorella > Chlorella sp. KRBP. The sequence goes on along the minus strand of QAXK01002634.1, from coordinate 24,743 downwards.
CTGCAACCACAGCAGCACAACACAGGGGACGCAGGGCGCCACGAGTGAGTTCACTGCCCTTGCAGTCGTCGTAGCGCTGCCCCAACCTCCCCACACCCCGTGCACCCCCCACCCACCTGTGCCCTGCTCTTGTAGTCGCGCAGCTCTGCCTCCAGCCGCTCCACATCGCGCCGCACACCGTCCGCTGACTGGTGCGCCAGGGCCAGCTCCAGCGCGTGACGCTCACGCTCCGACTCGGACTTGCCACGCGCCTGAAGGGGGGGAACCCACACGTCATGCGACACATGCAAACAATTAGGCGCTGTAGAGAACGCGCCATAAACAAGGCTGCTGCTGCTCCAAGTCAAGACTCCCGGACCGCTCCACCCAGTTGGCCCCACCCCGATGAGTGCGTGTGCCCGTGGTGCGGCGGCCAGGCCCCTCACCTCAGCCGCCGACAGCTCAGCCACGTGCTGCGCCTTGGTTGCCTTGGCCAGTCGCTTCTTGGCCTCATCCAGGGCCTTGCTCAGGCGAGTGCGCTCAACCTCCAGCTCCTTGCGTGCGGCCTGGGCGTCACACGAGGTGCACACGCCAACACAGCGATCGACAGACGAGGGGAGGGGACAGCCATGCAACATGCACTTGCGCAACCACGCCATTCAGTCCCAGGAGTCGCACCCACCTGTGCCTCTGCCTTGGTCGCCTCCGCCTCGGCCTTGGCCGCTGCCAACTCAGCGTGGCTGCCACTCTGCGCGTTGGCTGACTCAGCGCGCGCACTCGCCAGGGCAGCCTCTGCACATTGCAGGTGCACAGAAGCACACATGCAGTGCAGGTGTGTGGCATCGTGTCCGACGGCCCAACAAGGACTGCACTGCAAGCCGCAACGTGCACAAGCGGCGCACCTGCGCGCTTGAGCTGCTGCCTGAGGCTCTCGAGCTCCTCCTCCCGCTCCCTCAGCCGACCCTCCACCTTGGACAAGGCGACCTCCCTGTCCAACTGCAAGCAGAGCATCAACGTCACCATGCGCTCTGCATCATGCGCACAGATGTGGCGCCTTGCTGGGAGCCCTCTGCCGGCACCCCCACGTGATGCATGACGCCCCAACTCCGACAGGCAGGCTGGCAGCGCGCAGGCAGGCCGTGCATTGCGTACCGATGCCTTCTTGAGCGCCTCCTCCAGGCGTGACACGGTGGAGGCGGCAGAGGCCTCCCGCTGGGCACTCAGCTGCTTGTACTCGGACAGGAGCGCCTGAGCGCACGCCAACACACCACCACAGGCGCACAGCTGAGGCACGCAATGCTCATGTCACAGTGTCACCCAGCCAGTGCCTGCTGGCACAGGCATCGCAGCAGGCACAGGCATTGCGAGACATCCCCTCTGGGTGGCACCCTCCTAGGTGCTACAGCCGTCATCCCACCTGTGCGGCGGCCAGTTCCTTGTCCTTGCCGGCCAGCACCTTGGCCGCCTCCTGCCGCTCAGCCCACACCTGCGACTCGGGCACTGCGCCGCGTGACTGATGCTCGTGTGCGGTGCGCTGCGCCTGCACCTGCGCCAGCTCATGCTCCCGGGCCGCCACCTGGCCACGCAGGGCCTCGACCTCGGACTGCATGCTCGCCAGCTGGGCCTCCAACGCCTGCAGCACAGTGAGCACACATGGAGTGTTGCATGGATTGAGTGGCGGCCCTGCCACGGCGGTGAGGAGACCGCTCCGTGCTCATACGACATGGCCAGCCAGCTGGCCACCAGCAGAGCAGGACCTCAGCATCATCAAGGTGTGCGTGCTGCACCATCATCCATGTGTTGCCACGCGCCTTGAGCGCTGCCGCGTGCTCCGCTGACTTCTTCTTGGCCAGCGCCAGGAACTTCTTCTTGTTGTCCGCCAGCTCCTTGGTCAGCCGCGCCACCTCGGCAGCAGCGTCTGAGTACACAGGTGGTGCACGAACACGCAGAGAGAGGTGACCTGCCCGAGTGGCGGCTGCCTAGTGGCACCGACACAGTGCTGCATCGCGCCCAGTGACGCTCGCATTAAACACACCTGCAGTCACGGCGCCCGAAGGTCCAGCACTCGCCAAGCCGCCCCCAACCGATGAGGTGCCCTCCTCGCCGCCCTCCACCGTCGTGGCCACCGTGGCGGCGCTGTCACTGCGCTGCGGGTGCTGCTTCAGTGGTGACACGGGCACGCCTGCGCTGCGTGCAGCTGCTGCCCCACCCTCACTGGGCCCTGCTGCCTCGTCCCGGTGCAGGTGGCTACCGCTGGCGGCCGCCACCGCCGCAGTCGCCTCAGCAGCCAGCTGCCGCTGCAAGGCCACCTCCGCCTGTGCCTGGCCCAGTTCCTGCTGCAACCGCTCCGCCCTTGCGTCCGCGTCAAGAGCGCGTGCGTCTGCTGCCTTCACCTCCTCCTGCAGCCGCTCCAGCTCTAGCTGCGTGGTGCTGGCGCCATCACCCAGCGCCTGCACCTCCTGCTGCAGCCGCTCCACCTCCGCCCCACGCCGCTCTACCTCCTCCTGAAGCCGCTGCAGCTCCTGCTGCCTGCCCTGCACCTCCTCCTCCAGCCGCTGCACCTCTGACTGCAGCCGCCGCGCTTCCTCCTCCGCCTGCACCTGCACCTCAGCGCCGCTGCTGACAACCTGCTGCGCCACCTCCTCCAGCTGAGCGCGCAGTGCTTGCGCCTCCTGTGCAGCCGCCTGCTGCCCACTGTGTGCCTGCCGCGCCTCCTCCTGCAGCGACTGCACCTGCTCCTGCAGCTGCTCCACCTGGGCGCGGGCAGCTGCAAGCTCAGACTGGGCCGTTGCCAGCTCTTCACTAGACGCAGCGTCCGCGCCTGCCACTGGCTGATCCAGTAGCTGCTGCTGCGCCTTCTTCAGCTCTGCCTCCGCTGCCTGCAAGGCCTGTGCCTTGGCGTCAAGCTCCTGTGCATGTTGAAGCAAACATGGCACGACGTGTCAGGCAGCAGGCTGTGAGCAGCTGCAAACAGTGCAGCACTCGGCACTGCTTGTGCTGCAAGCTGCAGCTACCGGTTGCGCTCCCTCCCAGGCAGGGCAGAATGACATGAGCAACCCAGTAGCGCACCTCTTGCAGCTCCTCCAGGCTGCCCTGCAGCTCGCCCACCTTCCACTGCTCCGACTCTGCCTGCTTAGCAGCAGCCGCTACACGCTGCTGCGCCTCCAGCAGCTGCTGCTGCACCACCAGCAGCTCGCCCTCAGCGCGCTCAGCACGCTCCCGTGCCCCCTCCACCTCCTCCTGCAGCTCCACCGCCCGCGCCTCAGCACGCACAGCACGCTGCGCCACCTCCTGCGCCTGGGACAGCTCCAGCCGCAGGGCCTCCACCTCCTGCTGCTGCTCCTGACTCAAGGCCGCAGCAGCACCCTCAGGCGCGGCGGCGCAAGCGGGCGGGCTGCTGCCACCTGCACCCTCGGGTGCGCAATTGCCGCCAGCCTGCACCTTGACCGCACCCAGACCCTTCTTGCCGCCAGCAGCGCCCTTCTTCTTGCCGCCCTTGCCGCCCGCACCCTCAGGTGCCGCTGCCGCTGGGGCGGCCCCACCTGCCACGTCCTCCGCTGACGCTGACGCACCGCCGTCTGTGCCGTTGCGGCTGGCGCCCCCCTCTGCTGCCCCGTTGAGGTTGCTGCTCTCCGCCGCAGCAGCCGCAGCAGCAGCGGTGGTGTCGCTGGTGGTTGCTGGCTGTGTGCTAGCAGCGGCTACCTGTGCCTCCTGCAGGTCCAAAACCTGCTGGATCAGCTCCTGGTTGCGCTGCTGCAACTCATCGACCTGCGCGCACAACAGCACGCCTCGCAGTCAGCAAGCGACGCAGCGTCCTGCCTCCCCTCCATACACCGTGCTCACTCCTGTGTGAGTGACGTCTGAGCGCACCTGCCACCCACGGCTGCGCAGCTCAGCCCGCACCAGCTCCAGCTCCTCCTCAAGGACACGGATCGCTGCCTGCCCAGACGCGTCCCCTGCGTCTGATGCTGGTGGCGGGACGTCGGCGAGCTGCTGCTCCAGCTCCTGCACTCGCACCTGGAGCTCGTCCACCTGCAAGTGCAGGAAAGGGAGGAGAGAGCAGGCAAAGTCAACGCCAGCACGCACACGCACAGGCTGCATGAGCTCGCCGCAATGGGTACTGCCATTGCTCACCCGCTGCTGCAGCTCATCCGCCTGCTCCACCTTGGTGCGCATTGCCGCCAGGCCCTCAGGGTGTCCCTGCACGCGCGTGCACGCCAATCCGCAGGTGCTGCTGCTCACCTTCCCTTTGGGCCCTCACTGTTCTTGGCTGCCATGAGCAGCAGCAGCACACAATGCCTTGCTGCCGTCCCGTGCACCCCATTGACCACCAGGAACAGCGCACGCCACCGTACCTGCAGCACTTCTGAGAGCTGTTCCAGCTGCTGCTGGTTGGACGCGGCGCGCTCCTCCGCCTCCTCCAGCTGAGCCTCGGCAGCCTGCACGCAGCAGCAGCGTGTAACTTGTCCGTCAGCTCTAGCAGCGCGACACTGACACAGATGTCGCGCGCAGAGTGCGCCTCACCTGTGCAGCGTTGTGGATGGCTGCAATCTGCCTCTCCCTGTCGGCCAGCTGCTGCATGCGCGCAGCCAGCTCCTGACTGATCTGGTCGTGCATCTCATGCAGACGGTCGCGATCCTGCTCCAGCTCCTGCAAGGCCAACAACGTGACGAGGTGGCAGTGCGTGTGACGTGAAAGCAAGTGCTGCGGCAGCGCTACAGCAGAGCAAAGCTGTGGCGTCATGTGGTGTGTGTGGGTCAGCGCGGCCACCCACACCTGCACACGTGCCTCCAGCTCAGCCGTCGTCTTGCTCAGGTCCTGGCCACTGTTCCTTTGCTCATCACCTGATGCACCGTGCACGCAAGCACACCAAGCAGTGAGTCACGTGATGCCAGTGGCAGCGGACCTGAGACGCCACGGCTGGCTCACCACCACCACGCGTACCTGTAGGTGTGGCATCCTCGGCCGCAGCAGTGCGGAAGCGCTCCACCAGGGACTGGACCAGCGCCACCTTGTCCGCAACCCGCTGCTGCTGCTCCTCCTGCTCACCAGCCGCCCCCTCCGCCTGCAGCTCACCCACCAGCTCCACCAGACCCTGCACCAGGGCTGCGCCTGCATCACTGGAGGACTGCTGCTGCTGCTGCTTGAGGCTGCTGTTGAGGGCGTGGAGGGCGCTTAGCACCGCGGGCAGGCACTGCGCCCTCAACGTCTGCAGCTGCACGTGCGCCTGCTGCAGCTGGCCGTATAGTGAGGTGGCCGACTCCCTGCAGGGCACACAGTCACTGAGTGCACAGCACCATGTGACGACAGGCGCAGCACACTGGTTGGCACGTGTCTGTGCCAAGGCAGGACCACACCCAACAGCAGCAGCTCTGCGCACCTGTGCATCTCGACCTCAGCCTGGTGCACGGCGCTCTGCTCCCTGGCCGCCTGCACCTCCTTCTCCAGCACCTCCACACGCCGCTGCAGCGCTGCCTCTGCCTCCTCCAGCTGCCGCACACGCGCCTGCGCCTCCTCCAGCGCCCCTCCCTCCTCCTTCTCGTGCTGCTGTTGCTTTGCCCCGGTGGTGGCCTGCTCCTGCGCCTCCCGCAGCTGGTCCTGCAACGCGCTGACGGCATCCTGCAGGTCCGCCATGCCCCGCTGGTGGCTGTCGCGCCGCTCCACCGCATGTGCCTCCAGTTGCTTTACTTGGTCGCGCAGCTCAGCCTCCGTCTCCTTGTGCTCACCCAGCTTGAGGAACATGGTCTGTTGGACGGCAGCACCACCACAAGGACATGCACAGCGCTCAGCCTGCCTCTCCTCCTCCTGGGTCTGCATACTACTCTGTTGCCAGGCTCCCTTCCCCCTACAAGGTGCCACGCACCTCGCGCTCCTCAGTCATGCCCTTGAGTGCCTCCCTCATGCTGCTCAGCTGCTGCTGCACCGCTGACGCATGCTCCTGCTGCTCCTGCGCGCGCCGCTCCAGTTGCTGCCGCTGCTGCTCCCCCTCTGCCAGCTGCAGCTGCAGCTCACTGAGCCGCTCCTCAAATGCCAGCGCTGCATCACGGCTCGACTGCACTACGTTCTCCGCCTCGCCCTCAGACTTGGACAGCGCCTTTTCAAGATCCTGCACACAAAGGGACAGGGGCAGAAGACAGCGCACGCTCATGTCCTCACTTGTCACTGGCTGCACAGAGCTGCGCGCACGCTGTGCTGGCTGTTCTCACCTGGGTGCGTGCAGTCGCCGCTGCGAGCTGTGCACGTAGTTCTGAGAGCTCCTTGGCTGCGCTCGCAGCGTGGCTCGCGGCCTGCACACAGCGCAGCAAAGGTTGTCACGTCATACTGCTCCACAGAGGCGCCCAGCAGCGGCTGGGAGCGAGCGAGGAGGACGGCTCACCTCGCCATTGCCAGTGGCTGCCGCTCGCTGTTGCACCGTCAGGTCTGCAGGTGTGGTGCAGGAAGGGGCAGGGTCAACACCAGCACCCGGCTGCCTGCCGCGTCCACCTGCACCTGCGGCCGAGCTGCCGTTGGCCATAACCGACGCGCGTCCCAGCAGGCTCACCCTCAATGCGCTTGTCCCGCTGCTTGAGCTTCTTGAGCAGCTCCAGCACATACTGCTGCAGCTCCTCCCGTGACTTGGACGCGATGACTGCGGGCACCTTGGCCACCCTCTGCGCAAGTGCGAGCTGTAGCACTCGACCGTCAGGCGAATGGCAGCATCACCCAACACCGACGCAGGCACAGCTTGCTGCTCAATCCACGTCGTCTGTGCTAGCCCGTCTGCGGGCGGGCAGCGCAGGGACCAGCGAGTGGGGATCGTTCCTTCGCCTGCAGGTGTCCCTGACCTCGGAGAAGGCGGTGCTGGCCACGCTGGCGACGCTCCTGGCTGGAGAAGGGGGCTGGTGATCGCCCTCCATCGCCGCTTTGCTGCTTCCCTCTGCTGGGAAGGTGGTCGTGCACCTCCCCCTGACACTCTGGCGCTACTCGGTCTCAGCAGCTGCACATTGGCTCCATGCTGCCGAATTCCCGATTCATGCGGACGGAGGCTCCTCCTGCGTGGAGTTCATGCCCGCTGCGACGCGCCACGACGGGGCTTGCGTGCGCCGCGGACGCGGAGGAAACACAAGTCCTGGGCATACAGTAGAAGCTGAGCTAACCTTTGCAGCAGCCACAGGTAGCCTGGCCGCGGCCACTGCAGGCATGCACGCTCCCCACACAACATCGAGGACCTGAGGCGAAGGCGAGCAGCAGGAGGAGGCGCGCAGGATGAATGCGAGCATACGCACGCCCGGCAGCATCTGGGCCAAGCTAATTGACCAGCAGGCGGCCAACGCGAAGAAGCCAGGTGCGTGTGCACTTCCGTTCTCCTCGCCAGCAGCCATCGCCATCGCGAGCCCAGCTGGACTCGCGCCTGCCGTGCCACGTGCAGATGGGAGAGGAGACGCCTTCGTGTACTTTGTGGGCTCGCGCGGCTCGGGGAAGAGCACGCTGCTCAACAGGTTCCTCTACCCCACCAGGGTGAGCAGAAGGCCGCATCAGCGTGGATTGCGGTCTCGGGACCCTTCATCAATGCAGCAGCAGCGTGGCAGGGAGGCCCTGGGTGCCGGCGGTGCGCAGAAGAGGATCTTCGACATGTTGAGTGGCGTGCCGCGTGCAGAACGAGGTGCCCAAGCCTTCAGAGGGGTTAGAGTACACGTACGCTCGCAAGCCATCAAATTTTGACCACGAGAAGAAGGACTTGGCGCACATATGGGAAGTGGGCGGCAGCCAGGAGTTTGCCGAGGAGATTGCGCAGGGCGACCAGCTCTTCCTCACCGTCAAGCAGGTGGGGCAGGGTGGGGCTGGTGGGGCAGGGTGATGCAAGGGTCGGGGGCCAAGAGAGGCGTCACCGTCGCTGCGGGCAGGCTGGGGCTGGTGTCGGGCAGCTGCTGGTGACGAAGCGGCTGCACTCCTGATGACGTGCCTGCACCCGTCTGCAGGTGACCACAGCAGTGGTGGTGCTGGTGGTTGACCTGTCAGACCCTTCGTCAGCGCTGGGCAGCTTGCTGGGGTGGCTGGACCACGTCAAGCGGAAGCTGGGCACCACGTACGAAAAGTTTGAGAAAAAGGGCCTGCAGCTGCCGGAGCAGCTACGGCAGAGAGCCAAGGTGAGCAGGGCAGTGACGGGATGCCAACAGGTGCAGCCACTCAGGACCGGTGTCGGGCACAGCGGGCTGCCAGCAATCTGACTGGTGTGCCGGGGTATGGCACCGTGCGTGCGTGCATCACATAGAACAAGTTGTACAGCGCCAACGAGGACAAGGACCTGGTGTACCACAGCGGCATCTCGCTCGTCATTGCGGCCACCAAGTATGACGCCTTCCGCAACCAGGACCCAGAGGTCAAAAAGGTGAAAAGGGATGCCAGTTGGGGACGGGGAGCCAACAGCCTGAAGCCAGCAGGCAACGAACGCAGCAAGACGAATGCAGCGAGACGCGGTGTGGATAGCAAGACCCCTCCGCCTGTCCCTCACATGCGACAGCGTGCGTGCAAGGTGTCGCGTGCACGGCGTGTGCGCTGGTGCAGATCATGGGCCGCACGCTGCGCTACATTGCACACACGCACGGCGCCTTCCTCATGTACCTTGGTGGGCTTCACAGCATGGGCGTGGGCGGTGCGGGTGCGGGCACGGACAACGGGGCGGGCAAGGACGCGGCCATGGACAAGTCGCTGCTCGACAACTTCACGCGCCTTATGAACCACCTGGTGTTCACCGGACTGGAGAAGAAGCCGTGAGTGTGTGGTTGGGGTTAGGGTTAGGGTTAGGGGTTAGGGTTGTAGGGTTTGGCTTGCAGGGGGCAGCCAGCTGCCGCACCAACGCACCAGCCCAGGCCAGAGCGTGCAGCCGCCGGGCACCAGTGTGGGCAATGTGGGCAGACAGTCCCGCGATGCTACCAGGCGCACATGCCTCCGTGCGTTGCCTCTGGTGGCCCAACCTCAGGACCCTCAAGCTTGCTCCCCAGCTCGACCACGCCGGGCCCCTCATGGTGCCTGCGGGGACGGACAAGTTCAAGGACATTGGGCGGCCCAGGGGCGTGGCCGACGGGAACGTGGCGGCGGGACTGCAGGTGCGCACCTTTGGGCGCTGCAGTGGTTGGGTGGGCAGGTGGCGCGCAGGTGGTGCTCAGCCCAGGGTTCCGGCGGCGGAGCCTGTGCCGACGCTTGCACTTGGCGACTGCAGGAGTGGCGTGACATGTTTGACAAGCTCTTCCCTCCCAAGGCCCAGCCCAAGGCCTCTAAGTTCCAAGTGGATGAGCGGTACAAGGAGGAAGGTGCGCAGGGACACTGCTGGGCACGCCTGCTCACTCAACAGTCGTCAAGGCCAGTGCCTGTTCCTCACCCGAGCTTGTGCTGACTGTGCGCGTCATCACTCTGCACCTTGAATTCTGCTGTGGTACTGCAGAGGTTGACCTGGTGGTGAAGCGCAAGCTGTACGAGCTGGAGCTGTACCGTAAGGAGCAGGAGTTGGCCAGGGAGGCAGCCAAGAAGAAGGCGGCTGCCAAGCCAGGCTCGGGCACGGGCAGCGCACCCACACGGCAGCGGCCCACCAGCTCATCAGGGGCGGGTGGGGACGCAGACGGGGGCGCGGCGCCGGCGCCAGCACCAGCCAAGAAGAAGGCGCCAGCCAAGGCCAAGCCGCCACCTGCACCTGCATGACCACCCTGTGTCCTGTTTTCACGCTGTGACTGGCGGGGGTATGGTATCGTGGCAGGTTGAGCTCGTCTTGAGTTGTATCTTTTGTGGGCTCCGGCCTGCTCTGTCGCCACTGCGCTTTGCACCACCCACTTGCAAGCTTGGTCCTCGGCCCGCAGCAGCTGAGAAGCGATCACCAGCATCCCACAGAGTCACGTATCAGCCCACTGCAGGATCTCCCCGCCCCGTCATGCTACATGCACAGTAGCAGGACGACACTGCGATGCTGCGTGAGGTGTACACTATCGCAATGCTTGGCTTAGCCCACCACAATGCCCACGTTTGGTGAGATAGTGCTGGCATTGAGGACACAGCAAAGCCAAGGTCCACCAGTCAAAGGCCCACGTCCTCTGCACAGAACAAAGCAAAAAGCAAAGCGTCAGAAAAGGCAGCGAAGGCTAAAGGAATTTAGCTTGCGCGAAGCATGCTGCTGTAAGCGCTGCACGCTCCTGACAATCACAGGCGTCTGGCCACGGCACACCACAACCGACACGCTCACACGCACGGGCTGCACACCTGCCTATCATCACCCACGCAGCCACTCTTCACAACAACATCACGCACAAACTGTGGGCGGGCGTGGCAACAAGGCTGCTCACTCCACCTCCTATGCCTTGCGGTGCGCCTGACAGACCTCTGCCTCTGTTGTGTGGCACGAACGCAACCGGCGCGCGCAAGTGCAGAGTCCGATACGTGCACAAGTGCTGCCCAACAACCACGAGTGCTACCGCCTACAAATGTACACCTGTGGCGTGGTGCTGCACGGCATCTGATGCGCCCGCCACTGAGAGTGGTTACCAAACAGATGTAAATCAAGGCTCACACCCAACCCACGAATGCCTTGCTGCCTCGCTGGCTCCGGCCTGCACGAAATGTGTCCGCAAGCCACACGCTATAATGCAACAAACGCTGCGAATCTTGAAGCATCACACAAAGGCACCAATGACCAATCAAGTGCAGCCCACCCCAAACTATGCCCAGCAGCCAGTGACCAGGCCGGTGCAATCACGGCACCTCAGGCCCACAGCAGGGAGGTGCGGACGCAAGGAACTAGCCAGCCTCACCCTATCCGCCGCCAGCGCGCTACAATTCATTCCCAGTGAAGCGCCACCGCAGGCCAAACACTAGATACGCCGCCGCGCCAAGCATCAGCGCGCACACGCCAGGTGTCCGCCAATCCCTCTCAACTACACATCTCAAAGCTGTGTTGCTCCACGCCGTGCCCGTCACTCCTGGAGCGGCGGCGTGAGCTCCCACAGGTGTGCAAAGAGGTAGCGCATGGCCCCGCTGAAGCGCCACTGCCACGCGCTCTCGTGATGGCCCGCGCCTTCCTCGACATGGAAACGAAGGCGGCCCTGCGCGGGCGACACGTGTGGTGCACACAGGACCAAGATTGTCATCCTCACGCGCCATGCTTGTTTCCACGCGCCCAGAGGAGGTGACAGGGACAGGCCTGCGGACGCCCTAGGTTTAGGCACCCTAGGCCGTCCACCCAGCTCACCTGCGCGGGGCGGCAACCCTTGTCCTCCAGTATGCGCGCGGCCTCCTGGCAGTAGTGCAGCAGCAGCTTGTCGACGTCATCGCGCCTGTGGTCACGTGTAGCCGAGTACTCGCGGGTGCCACACGCCAGGAAGACGCGTTCGGGCAGCGGGCCCTTGTGCGCCGACATGTCGGCCAGGAAGCGTCCCTCGGCAATCCACAGAGAGGGAGACTCGGCAAGGATGCTGCGGGTGCACAGGGGGTGAGGTGGACCAAGGAGCACGTCATGTCCCTTGGATGCGGCAAGGTGACGCTGTGGCGTGCTTGCGTGCTCACCCACCCCATGGCCTCTCAGCCGACCAGCGACCCACCCATTCACCTGGCCACCCACCCACCCAGCCGCACTAGCCACTCACTTTCCAAAGACGTGTGGGAAGTGCATGGCGGCGTACAGCGCGCACACGCCTCCAAAGCTGCCTCCGCCAAACGCCACCTTGGCCGGGTCCTCGGACGCGCCGTAGCGCTGCTGCACCAGCGGCATGATCTCCTCCGTCACGCGCTTCATGTACGCAGACACGCCGCCACCGGGCCAGCGCTCGGCGTCGCCACGGAATCCACCCGCACCCGCACCTGGGCACACATAGCACGCGGTTTGTTCACGTTTCTAAGCAAGTTGGCGTGCCCCGCTTTGCTGCTGCACCTATTGACACCTCGTGAGTGCCAAGGTGCGCTAGAGATGGCACACTTTGCTTTGCACCAGTCCACCGCACGCGCCTGCAAGCACTGCACACTCTCCTCCAGTGCTCTCCCAGCCCTCACCAGCCCTCACCAGCCCTCACCTGGTGCGTAGGGCAGGTAGTTGAGGCTGCGCATGGGGCCAGAGTTGTCAATGCCCACCACAATGAAGGGCGGCAGCTCCTTGTTGGTGATGAGGTCTGACGACTGATAGCCTACCTTCCACGCCACACCCTGCGCGTTGAGGGTGCACGACGTGCACGCGCCAATGCAGTATTGAGGCTCTGCACAAGGCCTCAAAGTGGAAGCAAGCGCAACAGGTGAACTCCGCCACAGTCACCAAGCAGCAACAGGCACAAACACAGCTGCAGGCACCAAGCAGCAGCCCCTCCCACCCCTCAAGTCACCTGGTGTGCCAGGTGGTCCTCGAACTTGTTCTGCCCGTCACTCAGGTAGAGCACCGGCCATCCGCCGATGGGCGCACTGCAGCAAGGACAGGTCAGGTCAGGCAAGGCAGGGCGCAACAAGCCATGAGTGCCACATCCTCCACCTCCAGCACCAGGCGAGTGCAGGCGTGAGGAGGACGCCACCACTGTCACCCTAAGCAACTAAGGGCAAGCCTGTGTGTGTGACCCTCTGCAGCAGCCCCTCTGCACCACCCCTGACGCAGGTGGCCCTGCACCACGCCGCCCCTTCCCAGCCTTTGAGCCCTCTCCCTAGCGCCCCTACTCACTTGTCGGGTGACCAGCCAGGGGGCGTCCACACGCGCACCAGCTTCTCGTCAATCCACCGGCCCTGCTTGCTCCACCCCGGGTCACTCTTGTCACGCTTGGCCAGGTGCAGGATGTGCATGGTGCCAGCGCCGTGGAGCAGCTCCTGCTCACTCTCCAGCTTCCTGCAACACCACCACCACCATAGGCAGGAGGCAGCAGCCATCACGATTACATCAGCTCCACAATGTGGCGGCGGTGGCTCAACCGCCATCCTGCTCGACCCAAACCCTAACCCTAGCCCTGTCGACCGCTTCACACGCCAGCCGTGCTTCCGTGAGTGGGGAGCACTGGTCAGCAGTGTGTGCACGGGCATCCCTATCACGAGTGTGCCCCCAGATGGGTGCCTGAGCGCACCTGGGCCGTGCCACCACACCCGGTGCCAGTCCAGGCGGCATGACGGTGGCCACGTAGTTGTGCCCGCCGTTAGAGTCCCACACCTCGCCCCCGTTGGTGAAGGCGAAGTTCATCTCGAGGGCTGACTCGGGCACCCTGCAGACAAGTGATATACCAATGACAAGGTGGACTAAGGCAGGTGCCCAGCACCAGGTGTGCAGCTAGCACACCTGGCCAGAGCGCATCCCTGTGCTGCCGCGTACAAGTGCCAGGCGCCACAAGCAACACCATCCTGCGGCCCCTCCCCTGATGCCAGCCAGTGAACAGACTCACTGGATGGTGGCAGCCCACCAGTCAGTCCACTCGTCACGGAACAGCGTGGTGGGCTTGAAGTCCACGCGCGCAGCACCACCCTCCACGACCTGCACCACGCGTCATGCACCACACCGTGACACAAAATGTAACGGGCGGCACACCCGCTACAGCGTCATGCACGCTTGCTGTTCGGTTTGACAACTTTCGCACATCACCTCGACAAGAGGAGCACCAGTTCAGTGCCCCGCCCAAGTCACGCTCTGCTGCCCCACCACACGGCAACTCCCGGCCCCGCAGCCGTAGCCCCTCACCTTGTCGTCCCACCCGTTGAATCCGTGGTGCAGCTTGACGTTGGGCTGGTCGCCAAACCCCCTGCTGCGGCTCTTGTTGAAGTAGACCAACGCAGGGGCACCTGCCAGCAATGTCTCGGGCACGGTGAAGAACGTCCTGCGGCAGCAGCAGCATGGTGGTTCCGTGAGTGAATCAATGGGAATAAAATTAAACAAGCTCTCCATGGTTCCTTTTGGTGCAGGTTCAGGCACAGGTTCTGCACGGCTGCAAGACCAGGAAGAGGGCATCAGGCTGGCAGCCCCAACCCTGCACTGCTCACTTGGAGCTGTTGCGGTTGGCCAGTGGCTGAGGGTCCTGCGCCATGGCCTGGCGTGCCCTGGCCACCGCAAGCGAGGTGGGCGTGACCTCGTGCTCCCCTTGCTGGCCCTCAGGAGAGGGGGAGGGAGAGGAGGCGGCACCATTGGAGGAGGAGGAGGAGGAGGAGGAGGAGGGTGGGGCTGGGAGGTGGTAGTCCTGGGCCTGGGGGGCGGGTGCCACACGCAGGTAGAAGTTGGCGCCTGCGGAATGGAAGGGATGAGGGAAGGGCACGCACGCAAGCATGAGAACGGAAGTGTGCTGCTGCTGTTTGGGGTGCTGCACCAGCTAAGATGCACGTCAGCACACCAAGCCGTCAGCCAGGCACCTGTCAGGCTGTGACGGATGACTGTGATGCACTATAGCACGAAGCGAGTCGCACCCGCGTTGTTGTCCCAGAGCCTCTCCGACCCCTCCGACCCCTGCTGCTGCTGCTGTTGTTGTTGTTGTCCCTGGGGGCTGCCGCTCAGCACAAAGTGCATCTCGTACGCCTCATCAGGCACCTCGAGGGGGCACATCCACCTGCAGGCGTGGGACACAAGTGATGCACACGGCGGTGGATGGCCTGTTGACTGGTTGCTGGAAGCACCCTGGCAAAAGCACAACATCGTTGCTCGCTCTGCGCATGCGCCGCGGCCACACGCATGAGACACTAAAGTTCCAACACTTGGTGCCGTCCCAAGCCCTAGTCCCATGCCCGCCCAGCCCTCACCAGTCGTTGGAGAAGCCCTCTGCAGGCAGCTGCTTGCGGTCCCCCTCCCCCTCCAGGTGCTCAGCACTCAGCTGCCAGGGTGCAGGGACCAGGTCAGTGTCTGGCACCTTGACCTCCCTGCAGCACAACAGCAAGTCACGTGATGCGTCTTGAGCTTGATATCATGTTTGAGTAGCAGTTGATAAAGAGGTGGTGTCAGGAGGCCTGGGTTAGCCAGGCGACACCCTCACAGCAGAGAACCGCAAGCCGCATCACCACGCATCCCCACAGACAGTCAAGCAGGCTCGTCACCACCCAGCTGTACACATCCCTGTCTGCCTGCCTGCCTGCCCCAGCCCCCTTAGAGCGCACCAGTTGAAGTTGTAGGCGGCGTGCAGGCGCAGCCCCCCGCACTTTGCCAGCACAGCACTGCGCGCCCTGTTGACCAGCAGCAGGCCCTTGCTCCCAGGCCGCAGACGCCAGGGCACCGTGGTGTACAGGTGCTTCTGCCTGCCCGCCAGCGCGCGCGACCACCAGTGGGCACCCAGGTGCGCCAGCGCACGGGGCAGGCGACCCGCCCACGCCTCGTTGGTGTGGGACGTGTCGGCCTGCAACTCAACCACCACCTCGCGTACTCCCTGCAGTCAGTGGCACAATCATCACAAGGCGTGCATTCGGCGCACGGGTGCTTGTGCCATGTTGACAGGCCCCAGGGCTAGTTAGGGATGGTTCGGCTGCGCACCCGAGTGTGGCACTCTCACCACACCCCAGGCTCCCCCCTCCACCCACCCCTCTTCCCTCCCACCCACCTTATCCTTGAGCAGGTCCCCCAGCCTGTGCGCGTAGCTGGCCACCTTGTCGTCGGCAAAAGGGTAGTCCTGTGCTGCCGAGGGAGGCCGCACGCCGCTGAACTCCTTGCCGCCCATACCCACAAACACACGCGACGGCCAGGGGCCCCTGCGACAGCACACACGCACGCACGCGGCAGCACCAGCGTGTCTGTCTCCAGTGCACAGGGTCCGCGGAGGCTGCCATGCACCGCATACAACTGCAGAGAGTGCTGTGCGCCTGCTCAAGGCACTGGACTCATGGTGCTGCGGCCCCCTTCCAATCTCCCCCAGCACGCGTCCCACTCACGTGTGCTCAGCCAAGCCCCCTCTTCGCCCTTGTTCCACCTCACCCCACCCTGCCACGTCCCACTCACGTGTGCTCAGCCAGGTCGTCCGTCAGCAAGCGCTCCTCAGCCAGCCACAGGGAGGGGCTCTCTACCAGGCTGAGGCCCCACACATCCGGGTACCTACACACACCACACCGGCACCACACATCACATCACATGCCAGCAACAAACAACAAGGCGCACCTGTCTCACCCGTGCCTGAACACGGCAGCAGCAGCAGCAGCAGCCTCACAGAGGCACGCTGCACACACAGTGGTGTGCAGGTTCCCTGCGCGCCATGCAGCGTTGCAACGCCTCCACCACAATGCCAGCAGCCAAGCACTCACTTGATAGCGGCGCACAGCGTGGCGATGCCTCCAAAGCTGGCGCCCCCCATGGCCCTCTCCCCCGCCCTGTCACTGAGTTGGTACGTCTTGGTGGCCCAGGGCACCACCTCGTCTACCAAGCGCTCAAGGTACTCCCACACGCCTCCGCCGGGACACTGTGCCATGTCCTGACGGAAGCCACCTGCGAGGAAGATCAGGGACAGGGGCGGAGGGTTAGGGACAGAGGAAGGGGTCATGGACAGAGGTTCAGGAACGCCACCCAGGTGTGCACAGCAGGTGTGAGTGGCCTTTGGAATACCTGGGCGATCACAATCATCACTGTGTGGGAGAGATATAGCCCCAGCAGTGCCACGCGTCCACAGCCCCAGCAGTACCGTCCTCACCTGGTCCTGTGCCAGGGCGGTAGGGTGTGTACTCCCAAGCCCTGGCCATGCCGGGGTGGTCCACAGCCACCACCACAAAGGGCGGCAGCTGGCCACTCGTGATGAGCTGCAGCCACGCAGCAAGAAAAAAGAGCAAGAGCACAGCTTCTCGTTCCCAGCGTGGCAGCGTGGGAGCAAGCCTGGTTGCCTGTTGCTGCCATCTCCAGCGCCCTGCGATGTGGCACGACCCTCTGCACAAGCGCGTGTGCCGCCCTCCCTCACCTGTGCCGCCGCCTCCCCCGCCTCCCACGTGGCCCCAGGCTCGTCCACCTCGGGTCCAAACACGTTCTGCCCGTCATGCAGCAGCACCCAGGGCAGGCCACCCGCGAGGTGAGCTGACGCACGGTCGTAGCCTGCACAGGACGCAGAGACGGTGTGGTGTGCAATCCATTGGCATGCTGTTGCGACCCCACCACATGCTTGACAAGCATTTCCAGTGTGCAGCTAGTCGGGCAACTGCAGAGCCAGCCGGCCACAGTTCGCAAGTGGTGCTGTTGCAGGACACCCAGGCACCGACACCAACCACTCATCACCTGGGGGCAGCCACACGCGCAGCATGCGCCGTCCCTCCCACCGCACAATCTCCAGTGTGCCACCTGCAAACAGCAACAAGCAAGGAACGCACGGCTGGTTGAGGAGCTGCACAGAGCACCTGTCCTCCTTACCCGCCTTTCCACACGCTTATGACAAGCTAGCACGTGGCCTTCATGCCCGACGGCGTCTCGCTGACGAGCAGCTGCCGTAGTGCCCACTCCTCCAACCCCCCTCCCCAGGACCCTCCTGCCCCTGCCCCCACTCACCCGCCAGTGCCTTGCGCGTCAGCACCGACCACCTGGGCCCGTCAGGGAAGTCGTACGTGAACGCATCATCCCCCGGCATGAGCTGGTCGGGGCGGTACAGCTTGCGGCGACGACGCATGCGCATCGGCAGTGGGGAACCGCCCTCCACCGCCACCCCCCCCGCTACCGCCACCGCCGCTGCGCCAGCCGAAACCGGCGTCTTGCTGCCAAGGGCTGCAGGAGCAGCTGTCGCTGCTGGCTGGGGCTCTGGTGACGAGCGCCGCACCTCCTCCACCACCTCCTCTGCCTCCTGCTCCCTCAGCCCCTTGTGGGCGGGCGCGTCAGTCAAAGCCGCTTCCCTTGTTGCCCGTGGCCCTGCTGCCTCCTCACTGCCCTCCCGAGGCGCCTGTTTTGGCTCCCGGGCGGGTGGCTCATCCTCCTCCTGCTCATCCTCCACAGCAGGAGAGCGTGCAGGCGCCTCCTCCACCACCACCACAGCAGCAACAGGTGCAGCTGCTGCTGGCGACTCCTCCCTTGCTTCCTCCTCCTCCTCCTCCTCCTCCTTGTCGTCTTCACTGTCCTGCTGCTGCCCCTTCTCTTCCTCCTCCTGCTCTGCACCCCGCAACACGTCCTCAACCCCACCACCACCGCCGCGCCCCGCCCCCACCTCCTCCTTCAGCAACGGACGCCTCTCCTCCACCTCCACCCGCCCCACCACACCCGCCGTTGCCGTCGCCGCTGACGCAGCAGCACCACCAACGCGAGGTGCAGGTGGCGGCGACGCAGCCAGTCGTGCAGCAGCAGGCCCTGCCGTGCTGTTGCTGGTGCTGCCCCCACGCCTCAGCACCCGGGACAAGGAGGCAAACAGCCCCGAGTCATCCTCGGCCTTGGGGGGGCGGCGGGAGGGGACGGGCGCTGCCCTCCTGTCTGGTGATGACCCTAAGGGCTTGCGACCACCATTGCCATTACCACCGCCAAGGATTCCGCTGCGGCTGCTGATGGCAGCCCACCCCACGGCCCTCTGAGGCGACTCTTTCTCCCCCTCCTCCTCCACTTCCTCATCTTCCTTCTTCTGCTGATACTCCTCCTCCTCTGATCGTGCTTTCGCCTGCCGCCACGCCCCACCCTCCCTCTCCTCCCGCTCCTCCTCCTCAGATGACACCTCATCTTGGCTCGCCTCCGCCACCACAGGCACCTTGACCTCCTCCCCATCGCTCACACCAGGCGAAGGGCTGCCTTCAGCTACACCCTGCCACGCCTCTTGCAGCGCGGCATACGCAACCCCGCTGCCGCCGCTGTTGAGGACGTTGAGGGCTTGGACGGCAATGGGCGCCACCTCCTCCGTGGTGGGCAGCTGCCTCAGGGGCACCCCTCCCTCCGTCCCCCCAGGACCCACCCGTCGCGCCTCTGTGGGCGTGGTGGGCCGCATGGGCGTGCGCTCCTCAGTGCTGGTGATGACGCGCAGCAAGGGTGGCGTGGGGCTCCCGCCGCGCACCCGCCCCCCTCCCCCTCCCCCTCCGCGCGCACTGGCTGGCGACGGCAGCGGTGGGGAAGGGGAGGGGGAGGGGGAGGGTGAGGGAGACAAGGATGGGGAGGGTGGGCTGCTGGAGCGGCGTGCAGGCTTGGATGCGCCTTGCTGCTGCTGCTGCTCAGCAAAGGTGTCCAGGTGTGCATCAGGACGTGGCTGCTCAGCTAGGAGGTCGTCCTGAGAGCTGAAGGCCAGGTCCACCACTGTTGCGGTGGTTGGCGCTGATTCCTCCACACCCAGGGATGGGCTCCTGTTGGGGGTGGGGGAACGTCGGCGGGCCGTGGGGGTGCTGCCGCCTGGTGGTGCACGTGGAGTGGGGGAGCGGGGGCGCAGGGCGGCGGGGGAGGTGCTGCGTGCGCGTGTGCCCCTGGCCTCCCTCCGCCAGCGTGCGTCTTGCTGATCGTCCTCCTCTTGGTCATCCTGGTAGGGGGCGAGGGAGAGGGTGAGGGAGTGGGAGGGAGCGCTGGGGGAGGGGGAGCGCCTGGCCCTGGTGCTGGGCCGCCGCTGCTCCGGCCTAGGGCTCAGCCCCATGCGCCCGTTGCCGGTGCCATTGCGGCTGCCCGCCCCCGCGCCTGCAGCTCCTGCGTCCGCCGAGACGCGCTGCATGGAGGTGTTGTCGCGCGAGGGCTTAGGGCTTGTTGCGCGGGTGAATATGTCCATGAGGACGCCCAGAGGGTTAGCTCCGCCCGCCGGCGCTGAGGAGGAGGAGGAGGAGGAGCATGGAGAGATGGGCCGCTCACTGCTGCTGCTGCTGCCGTTGCCATTGCCGTTGCCGTTGCCCCCTGCCCCCAGCAGGCGCCTGAGCGCATCCACCGGCCCGCCCTCACCCTGCCGCTCCCTGGTGCGGGCGCCTGCAGGCGTGTCACCCCCGCTGCCGCTGCCGCTGCCGCTGCCCTCCTCCTCGTCATCGTCGCGCTCCAGCTGCACCACTGTGGTGGAGGGGCTGGAGGAGGAGGCCCGGGAGGTGGCGCTGGGGGTGCTGCCACGTGCGTACGCCGGCGACGCCTGTTGTGGACACGGGCAGGGAAGCGGCATAGGTACACGTCAGTCCGGTGGCGGCGTTTGTGGCATGTGTGCAGAGGTAGCTGCAGAAGGCTGTAGAGAGCTCAGCACACCTTGGAGGGCCCTCCCAAGGTGCGCTGCACTGCGGGCGTGGCCCCTGCCCGCCGGGACACTGGGGCGGCAGGCTTGATGAGGCTCAGGTCTACGGACACGCTGCTTGCGGCACGGTCCCCCTGCACCACACCACCACCAACACCACGGCTGTGCTAGATGTGATGGTGTTGTCGAGCGCACAGGCACGGCCCTCCTGTGCGTATGAGGCTCGCACCTTGCTCTTGCCGCCGCCTGCTGCCGAGTCCAGCGCTCCCATGGGGTAATAGGACGAGTCCTCCCCACTGTGGTTGCTTCCTGCTGCCCTGGTGAGCAGCAGGTGCCGCTGCTGGTGCACTGAGCGCGGCGCGGGCTGAGGCGCTGCCCCCAAGAGCGCGGAGCTGCCACCGCTCGCACTGGGCTGCACGTGAGCATAGTGCTGCCTTGCTGCTGCTGCAGAATGCATCCTGCATGCACAGAGCGAGGATGGCGAGGTGAGCGAGGTGATCCTCCAGTGCAGCCACTGCGCACGAGCGTCGTGCAGCCTGTGCATCGATGCATCACCATCACTGGCCTCCTACACATCGGCGGTGCTTCGCTGCGCGTTGCGTCTGAGCTGAGCAGGTGCGCACCTGCCCGAGCCGACCGCGCTCGAGGCCGCTGCCCCAGCTCGATGCGGCATAGCACTACGAGTGCATCCCCGTGCTTGCGGCGCTGCTGCTGAGCTGGGTGAGCGACGCTGCTGTGCGCCCTGGCGTCTGGACTCAGGTGGCGGGCTGCGCTCTCGCACGCTGGGGCTGGCGCCGCACAAGCTGCAATGCCTGGGCCGTATAGCTCTGTGTGTGGCCTTCCTTTCCTGCCGCTCTCTAGGCATGAGCACGTCAAACCCTCGGCGCCCGGGTCGCCACGCACGGTGTGGCTCACGGCGTTCCCAGCGCCAGCTGTCCACGATTCAGGCCTGACCTCCTTCACAGCTGGACACGGCCTGAGAGCACGCCAGCGCGACAGGCTAGGGTTAGCTGCCCAAGCGCATTGAAATCTGCTCTTGCACTGGAGCAGCAAGAGCAGATTTCAGGAGGCATGGCCTCAGAGCTTCATCAAGCATCCCGATGCGTTTCAAGCAACCCAAGCAAGCGTCACGGAAAAAGTCTGGCGCCAAAAGCGTCAACAAGTGGTACCTGCTCGGAAGGACTCCCTTGTGCAGGGAACCCACTGGCACACCCTGATGCTGACTGGTCTACAAGGAAGCAAGCTCAAGCTACGGGTCCTACAATGCTGGGGAGCTGCGATGACATGATGGGGCCCTGCGCATCTGCGTATCGCCCGCCAGCAGCGCTGCCTGGGGGGTGCACCGCCAGCGGCGTGACGGGATGGTTGAAGCGGCGTGGGGAGGTGGCGCGGGCGGAGGCCATGGCTGGGGCTGGGGGGGCCTGCGCTAGGGCGCGGCCTGCGATGGGGCGCGCTCCCTTGGGCGGCGCCTGCAGCACACGCACACACACACGACAAGGACCCTGGGTACTGAGCGTCGGTGCCAATTGAATAAACATGATGAGTGCATTGCCAGCCCCAAACCTCACCTTGCCCACAGTGCGTCCCTCCAAAGGCACCAAGCTGCTGGCACCAGGCGCGCCTTGACTAGCCACTGGCCCCATACGGCCCTGCTGCTCCCCACCCGCCACTGCCCCTACCCCACTACCACCACTACCACCACCACCGCTAGAGGTGCTGCCCTGCTGCCCCCGTCCCGCACCACCGCCCGTCAGCGCCAGACCCGCCACACCACTAGCAGGCCCTGACGCCGCCGCTGCTGCCCCACCCACCCCAGCTCCACCAGCGCCACCCCCGCTGCTGTCTGGCCCTGTCAGGCCCATCAGGGACACCCTGGCTGGACGGCTCAGCACCAGGGTGCCTCCCACGCCGCCCACCGCCCCCGCTGCGGCCGCTTGCTGAGGTGCACCCACCGTGTGCCTCACCATGCTTCCACTCCCCAGGCTGCCCATCCCCGCCAACACCATGAGTGGTGTGGAGGGCATCCCTGGCGACCAGGGACCAGGCACCTGTGCGGAAGCTGGTGCGCCTGAAGGACCTGCCGGTGCTGTGCTGTGGTCGGGTGGCGCGGGCAGGCTCATCGTCTGCCGTGGTGACACGTGTGTGGGCCCCGGGGGTGGCCGGGGCAGGAGCGTCGTGGCACTACCCTGCGCTGCCTCCAGCGGCACGGTGGCCGCGGTGGCGGGTAACGTGAGGCTGCCGGTGCTGTGTGGGCCAGTGCTGCCATGCTGTGCGCGTGGTGGGGAGGCGTTGGGGCTGCCAGCGGTGGCGGCGGCGATGGCGGCGGCGTTGGCGGGCTGGAGGCTCTGCAGGATGAGCATGGGCTGGCCGGCGGTGTTGGCGCGTGGTGGGCGGCCCGTTGAGGTGGGTGTGTTGTAGGGCAGGGAGGTGGAGGAGGCCAGGGCGTTGGTGGTGGGCCGTGAGGTGCGCTTGAACACCAGGCTCTGGATGGGCATGGGCGCCTGCTCGCGGCGCGCGGCCGCCTCGGCCAACGCGACGTTAAGCATGCCCCCGGAGGTGGAGGCGGGTGCCGTCAGCAGGCCACGGGTGGGTGGGGACGAGGAGGAAGCGGCTGAGGCCTCGGCAAAGGGTGCGGGGGGCACGTATGATCGTGTGTGCATTGCTGCTGCAGCGGTGGCCGAGTCGCCAGGCCCTGCCGCTTGCCCGACGGCCACGCTGCTCCTGCTGTGGCTCGAAGCGAGCGACGGAGCGGCGTTGGCGTGGCTGTTGCCGTTGCTGCTGCTGTGCGCGGCGGTGGGCAGGGCGCTGCCGCTGGCTGCGGGGTAGGTCGCTCCATTGGCGGTGGTGGGTGTGGCTCCAGAGCCAAGGCGGGGCAGCAGTGGGTGGCTGATGGCGCCCAGCAGCTCCGCCACCTGCTCCCTGGCTGCGGGACGGCCCAGCGTGCCAGCAGGAAGCAGCACCTGCTGTTGCTGTTGCTGCTGTTGCTGGGCGAGCAGCAGTGCCGCTGGGACTGACTTGGGCCGCCTGGATGACAGCGACATGACTGGGGTTGCCGTGGCTCCATGTTGTGAGGGCGTGTGCCCTGATGGGGCAATGCTGGGTGAGGAGGCGTGCGTCTGCAGTGGGCTGGAGTGCCGTGCCACCCCCCTGGGCCCCTTGCCGCCCACCGCTCCTCCGATGCCCATGCCCGCCGCGCTGCCGTTGGCGTGCAGGCTGGCACGCTGCGCCAGGTGCGGCGAGTGCGGCAGCGCCCCGCTGTTTGCGTAGCTGGCGTGCATCTCGTGCACCCAGCGCAGTGACGACCCGTTGCTCCCTGCAGCCCCCCTGCCACCACGTGACCGGGCGGTGGACCTGCCCGCCCCACTGCCCGCCCTGCCCTCCCCTGCCTCCCCCCCGGACAGGGCGCCAGGGTGCAGGTGCAGGCTCATTCGGTCCAGGCAGCTGCTGAGCAGCACTTGGGTGCCCATGAGCATGGGCATGAAGCCCGAGGCTGGCATCTCGTGCGGTCCCGACCACCGCACCATGCGGTTGCTTGGTGCACCCAGCTTGGCGCCGGCAAACGCACCCACACCGCCAAGCGGCGTCCCTGCTGATGCTGAGGGGTCAGCGGACGCGGGTGCCTGCCCCTCGTCATCCGCCTGCTGCTGCTGCTGCTGCTGCTGCTGCTGCTGCTGCTGCTCGGGTGAGAAGGGCTTGAGCACCTGGCTGACGGCGCGTACAAGCACCGCCCCGCTGTACAGCAGCTTCTCTGACTCAACCACGTGCACCTGCCAAGTGAGTGGCAAGGGCAGCAGGGGCGAGAGTGTGAGAGGCAGCCGTGCGCACTCCGTACCCAGTGTGGGCTGCATACGGCGGCTCCACAGCGAACCAGTGTGGGCTGAGCATGCACCATGACCGTTTGCTCACCTGTCCGAGGTGTGGCAGGAAGAAGCGCGAGTCGTGCTGCTCCTTTGGGTTGTGCAGCCCGCCCCAGAACTTGAGGTGGCCCATCACCGGCCCGGCGCCCTGCCCCAGGCTCGCGCGAACCATGTTGGCCGCGCGGTTCACCGCGTCCCAGTCCGCCTCCCCCGCGCCCTCCTCCCCCTCGTCGTCGTCGTCGTCATCCCACTCGTCCGGAGGCAGCTCGCCCAGCTTCTCGCCACCTTCCTCCTCCTCCTCCTCAGGCGCGGCGGCATCGGATACGTGCGAGTGCGTGGAGGCCCTCCGGCTGGCGTCGCGATGGTGGCCGTCGCCGTCGGCGTCTGCGGTCGCGTCGGCCTCATCGGCTTCGCTGCCGCTGCCTGCGGCGGCGCTGTCGGCTTCGCCTGGCTCGTCTGGGTGCTGCGCGTGCTGGCTGGCGCCGCGGCGAGGGCGGCGGTTGGGGTTGGGCGCGCCGCCGCCGACGCCCGCCAGGTAGCGCGAGGCCGTGACCTTTGGGGGCCGGTAGTCGCTGGGCGGCAGCCGCGGCCGCTCGCGCTGCGCGTGTGCGAGAGCAAGCAGGCACGGTCCTTGGCGGCAGGAGGTCCGCGCTGGGTGGTGCGGTGCGTTAAGCAGCAGCGTGCACACCTGCAGATGGCCACCACTGGCTGCTGCTGCTGAGGCAGCATGGGGTCGACGCGCGCGCGCGTACACGCTGGCCTGAGGGCTGCAGACCGCTGCACGAGGGGCAGCACTCACCTTGTGCGGCGCTGCGCTGCCCCAGATGAGGTCCTTGGTCACCACCTCGACCACCTCCTCCACCACCTCCTCGCCCTGCGCCGCCGCCACCGC